>LPNX011048149.1:166110-191797 GCA_001517045.1 Pseudotsuga menziesii
GGGTCTTCTGAAGTCCGAAAAAGTTATCCTTGTCCGGTTCACCAGGCTCACTTGATAAAAAACCACTAGTACAACTTAGGTGGTAACATTCTGGCTCCAACTGTAGGACGTGTGCTCGATCTAGTCTTTGAGGCAAGGAGAGGATACGAGAACACCAGAATCTATGGTTGATATACCCTGTAAAAACATCTCAACTTGACAAGAAAAACCTTAGTAGCACAAGTTTTATAAAAAACCAAATGAACCATTAAGCTGATTCATTTAAACAAAATAAATGTAACTAAATAAAAAAAGCAAAGTTTTATTATAGCTAAGTATAAAATAGAAATGCAGAAAGTAAATGCTCTCTTTCAAGGAGCTTATTTTCCTACTCTAAGCATGATATAAAATGGGTTAAGTGTAATTAGAAATCCAATGTAACCACCTAAGAATTTTATTAACATAAAAAAAAAATTTCCTTGTCTTTGGTTACGAGCCAAAGTAAGGATACTTTATTCAGAAAATACAAACCTGTGCGATGATCCGAAAGGGGCTGGATGGATGGGAAATCATAGGCATGAATAATGTCGTCAAACTTCCTCCCAAATTGGTAAGTGCTTGTGCAGGCTAATTCTATCCATGACTGGACAGGGTTGATGTACAAATTGGAATGATGAGGTAGATTGACTACACCATCATACTGATCATCAAGGATTACCAGATGATAATTCACTGTATAAGTCCCAAGCAGCTCCAAGTCATGAGGAAACTCTGTATGTGAAGATGATTGTTGAGACTGATATTCTAATAACTGCATCACATTTGTCTTTTCACAACACTGCTTCTCCATGTCTTCATTATTGATACCTTTGTGTGGCTCTGCATGATATGACTCTGAATGATCATATGGATAAAATGCATGCTCCTTTTTCATATCAAAGCTTCCCAAGGTCACATGGTCCATGCTCTCTCCTTTAGATATGCCATAGACAGAAAAATCAACAAAACCATCAAAAGTTTCTGGTTCATTATTTTCCTCTTTATTCATGTCATAGACTGGATTTTCCATGAATGTCCAGGACTCCTCATCAATATCTTTATCAGGGATAAGGGATTCTTCGTCACTTGTATCATGCTCCAAGCTATACCTGTCCTCATTTTCATACTCATCTTCTTCAGAGAAAAGGTCACAAGGTAGTAAACCTTCCAGACTATCATCATTATATGGAGAACACATAGGAGTCCCATCATGTATATTACAGTTTTCATCATAAGTTTCACGATAAGATTCTACAATGGTTTCATCCTCAGGTTTGTACTGTTTAGATGGTAACAAAGGGTAGGCCTAACCTACCATGTATATATGATCAGGCTCGCTTGAATTTGTTTCCTGATTACTGACCTCGGGAAGTCCATGTTCCATGACTTGATTTGCAACATACCAAGTGCTTTCTTGGTGGAATTGTTCACAGGGTCTACACCATGGAATTACTTCTTCTACTATCTTAGCTGAGTCTAACATGTTTGGAATCCTGAGCTCTTATTGAGGAAAATTCTTTTGATACATCTGATTCTTCCTAGGCTGAAAGTTCCTAGGTCCATTATTTCTTTCCATTGTGATTATTCTATTATGCATAGGATTCAATTGTGCAGACTTATCTGTCATAAGTTGGTTTTGACTAGTAACCAAGTCTTTTATCATGTCTGTTACCTTTTCCATGGGATCTTTAGAGGCTCCCTTTTCTTTTGATTCAAAGGATTTTCCCTTTTATTCGTTGTATCAAGTGTTTCCCCTAGTGTAACCTGGAATGTTGGATTTGCCTGAAGATTGCATATTCTTTTCTATTTTTTCAGCCAATTCCTGAGCAGTTTTTAGATCAGCCGTCTCTTTGTCCCTTAACTGGTACCTTAAATCACCAGTGAAAGCTTCGATGTAAGACATGAGGATGGAGGAATCCCATGGCTTGATTTCTCTAGGGAGGTCCGCAACCACACGCCTGAACTTAGTATTAAATTCATCAATGGTTTCATTCTCCATCTTCTATATGTTATGGAGGGCAGCAAGCAGATGTCTTGGTTCTTTCTTTCCCCCCCATTTCTTCTTAAAACCCTCTAGGAATTCACTAAGAGTTTTATATGAATCATCATCTAGGTCGAAGTACCATTCTTCAGCATCATCTTCCAAGGATAAAGTAAAGAGCATCATTTTGACATCATCATGGTCATGGGCAGCATCATTGCAATAACTGACCAGGTGCTTTTCAAAATTTCGAAGGTGAGACTTGGCAGTGATGGCATTATTGCCCTGAAATATGGGGAGCTTCTTAATAGCATCATTCGGAATGTCATGAGGACTATCTGCTATCTGAGAAAAGTCAAGGGGTTTGTAAAATTCCATCATTTCTTGAGATTAGTGAACATGACTCTCTACAAATATGTGATGGATATCTGAGAGGGATTGGTCTCCTAAATCTTCAAGGTTTCTATGAGAAGTCTGCCTATTCAATATTTCCCTAATAAACCCTTCGGGATCAGGGAGAGGATTGAATAATTGTCGACGGTTTCTTCGGGTAGAAATTCTTGAAGGGATGTTAGACAGTGGAGTCGCCAGATGGATCGAGTTTTAATTTTTATGTTTTATAAAGACTAGATCAATCAAATTTTTTTATCTTTTTAGTTGTTTAGAAAAAATTTAAGCTAAGACGTACTCGGGAATAAAAATATTTATCCCCAGCAACAGCGCCAAAAAGTGTTGCTGCCTTTCACACACCTGGCTACCTGCAAGGAATATGTGGGATGAAATGGAGTCTCTGGGGCTATTGTTCATAACGCACCTGTTAGGGTGTGACAGAGATCGGCGCCCCGAGGTCACTTTTCAGAAGTTCCTGCTTCCTTTGGGTATTTTACCACCATGATGGTTTGATCTAGGTGTTGGATTTTCACCTGTTGGTTTGTTAATTTGGGAGAGTGAGTCCTAATTATACTAGTCACTCAAGTTCTTTTGATACAGCTTAACTTATTGGACGAACCGCAGCCAAGTGTAGAGCATACACACTGGATTCTTGTCAATTTTAATAGATTTTCAATTGATGTTCTTGTTTAGAAGAAAACCCTCCAGGAACCTCTTTCGATCCAAGTGGATCTCAATCAGGGAATCGAGGAGGGGCTAATTTTATAATAGCTGAAAAACAAATGATAGGAAAAAGAAAACAGATACACAATTCTAGTTTCCTAATTATTCCTACCACGAATCTCTTTCCCCTTTCGGGTCAATCGGGAAGTCGTGGGGAAGTATTACGATTACTTTGAAATGTAAAATATGGAATATGAAATTAATAATGAAATAAAGTATACTACCCTGCAGATTAGATCAATACTAGTTTGAAAATAAATGAGCAAAAAGAAACAAAAAGGACACTGACGCAAATCCCCCTAGGGGGGATGGGGAATGGGCTCGAAAGAGCCTATTCAATTTTTTTTTTTTATTAACAACGGTTACAATATCAGAGAACTGATATAATTCCTCTTGATCCTTATATGGAATGAAATCAAGAGCTTACAAAGTGCCAAAATTAAATGTTTTAGTCAAACAGGAGACCCCTGGGGGGATTTGAACGCTCCTGAGGCCACCTCCGAACAGAAGATTCCTTTCTTTTCTGTAAAACCTGCTAAAAACTAGAAAGCATATCAGACTAAAATATGCCCAAAATAACTCTGAAAGTACCTTTGGGTCAGCTCACTTTTAACCAAAAAAGGTAAGCTGAAAACTAGTTAAAAAGGGAAAACAGGAACCAAGGAAGGTAGGATTTCCTTGGGATCTTGGCTTGCCTTTTGGGAAGACAATAATATGTGAAATTTTATTGCATCATATGAAATTTTAACATACAGCAAACAGAAATCAAATGCATGCAAGCTACAAATTTTCTTTTAAAAATTACATGCAAAAAAGGATGATTTCCCTAAAGCTAGATCTAGAAAGCTTATGAAACTTGTTAAGAGAAAGATCTAGACTATGAGTTTTGAGAGGATAGATATATGTTGAAATTACTTTTAAGATGATATATCTAAACAGAATCAAAGTTATGAACCAAGTAACCGGGTGAAAGAGTTGATCTTGAGGGAGGAAGAGGAGGAGAGAAATGTTGGTTTCCTTGAAGATCCACAGTGGAGCTTTCAGGTGGAATGTCAAGGGACTATTTCCTTTGGAAGATTTTGGAGAGAGTGAATAAACAATATAGATCATAATCCTCTCCAATGTAGGAACCTGCAGCTCAGCTGAAATCAAGAAACTTGCTGAAAAACTTGTGAGATCCGATTAGTACATACACAGAGATTCAAAATAACATGCATATAAGCTTATAGGACAGGTTTAATCTAGATCTCTAAACATGCATCAAAGGAAAGAGATGGCCAATAAACTTATTGAAAAGCACCTTTCCTATCAAGATTATAATAATCTTATTATCAATCTTAACAACGGATCTACAAGCAATTAGCAAATCATGAACACAGATACATGTTAACTCAGTAAAATAATGGCAATCATCATCCACACATACAATGGCACAACACCGTCTTGCCTCCAAAGCTTCTCTTTATTTCAAATGAACAATACAATAGTACAATAGCAGTGGCACCTCAATCCCAGTTCTAACTAGCTTGGAAGAGGAGGTTGTGCCTGGATATATACAAAAACAAGGAGATCCAGCCCAGGGGGGGCGCAAATCCCAAGGAGACACATCAAATCAGCTGAAAGAGAGTCCATCAATGCTTGATTTGTATCTAGTTGAGCTATATCTAAGTCTCACTGACTGCAACTGTCAATCGAGGGGCTGATTTGACTGACACCTCAACTTGTTGACTAAAGCATCCACCAAAACTCATCCAAATGAGCCAAAAACATGTGGAGGAGAGAGGGAGGGCGAAATTCCCCATAAAGGATGCTGAAGATCAACTCTGGATCTGATTTGATCACCTCCTTCAGTCAAGGATTTGTCAGATCCAGTCAATCTGCTTCAGATCTGACTGATTTCAATCAAATCGGCTAAGAATCCACTGATTTATGATTTTGGATTTGCTCCATTATTCATCAATTTATTAATTAAAATAATCAATAATTGATTTTTGGGGCTTTATGACCTGAGTGATGGAAAATCACTCAAAACTAGGAAATAGTGGGTCCATGGGTTTACATGGTGCTCTTAGCTTGAAAATGAGCACCTACATGACTGAAACTGATTATTTGGCCCACTTTTATTGCAAAATCAATTTTTCCAGTTAAACTATTAGAAAATAGCCTAAGTTCTAGAAAAATTAAATTTTTAATAAAAAACACTGAAAAAACTAAAAAATTGAAAAATTGAAAAACACCTAGGGGGACTTAGACATGTTCATATGACTCAAACATGATGTCTAGCATGCTTATACATTGACACATAGACTCTAATAACCTCAATAGGCCTAAATGCCAAGCCGACCACCCCAACTTTGGAGGTATGGAGTGAAAAACTCAGAAATTATCAGTCGTTTATTCAACAACTAATAATAACCAAGGGAAAAAACACCCTGGGATGATCGGATTGACAAATAAAGTCTAAGAGGCCGAGTCTTTTACAGACACTATCATGCTAGAACATTTATTACAACTCCCCCATGGGGTATGAACATGTGATATAGTACAACAAGCACTTCCCAGAAGTACTTCCACAGGTCTTCTGAAGTTCGAACAAGTTATCCTTATCCGGTTCACCAGGCTCACTTGATAAAAAACCACTAAGTACAACTTAGGTGGTAACAATTCCCAAACAGGAATTTGGGCATCAGCCATGAAAGATAAATAGTCAAGATTAATTCACTCTTCAAATGGTTAGCTTGTCATCTAACCATCCTTTAAGCACACATGTGACCACTAAAAGAATAAAATTATAAAACTGAAATACAAGAGCTAAAGGCTAAATGATTATTTAAATAATTAAAAAAAATGAAATCATTTGTTTTACCTCGGCCCTTCTTCTAGCGCCATCTGTTGGCCGTAAAAACTGACCTAGGCCAACTTACGGAAAGACAGCCCACACACTCGACTTACTGCATTCTTGTGTATGTTTGGGATAACTATATCTCGCAAGATCAGGGCCCTGCTACCTGTAAAATGTACTCTCAAACTCGAGAGTCTCTTTAGGTGAAAGTGATAAGTTGCACTAAAACAAAATCCTCTGATAAATCAAAGAAATTTAACCTAATGATTAACTGATGCTGAAAAACTAACCTAAGCTATGTACAGAAAAATAGTAGCTCCTAATCCTGCTCTGTAATGACCTAAGATGCAATTTTAACTATCCCAAACTGGGAGTTGGAATTAATAATCAGATAACAAGTTTTATTTGAAAATTTGATCTATGATCCTGCAATATTAGGAAAGCCTATTCTCAGTAGATACAGATCTAAATCAGCATACAATATTTTATCATAAATCAATTTGAAAATGAAACAAAACTCGTAATCAGAATAAGTTTAACATAGTATTGAAGCATAAAATAAATTACACCCAAGTACTAACGCTGAAATGAATAAGTTCACCTTACACAGTCAGTATTTTGTATGAAATCATATCATTATCAACTGAAGAAAAGGAACATGAATAAATTCATTTACTTTTCTATATGACAATTAATTATTTATACTTCAACACTAAGTACTTTGTTCAGAATCCATTAACAAGAGTTTTCACATATAATATAAAGATATATACATATGAAAAAGGAAATTCAACATAGGAAAACAATATTAAGATAGCATGATGATAATTGATAGACTTAGCTAATGTCTTCAGTATGTCTGTAAAACATAGCAATCCTCATAAAAAGTTCTAGAGGAACACAAATAAAAGAGAAAAATAGTAAGTGTTGTATTATATTCGTTTATCACAAGTTTCAGAATTCCAACCACTGGCAGCAACGTTTCTTGTTCTTTGGTTTACAAAACCATTGGACATAGAAAAAATCATAGAACATTAAAGAAAGAAAGATTCTCCAGTTCTGATGAGCGCTCCACCTCCTGTGTAGCCCTCTACCACTGTTTAAATAGGCCAAAATAAAAACAAACAAGAAACTGAAAGGCGAGTTGGCCATAACTTTAAAAAACATGTTCAAAGAACTAGGAAAATCTCCCAAATGGTTCACCCTTTTCAGTAAATTCCTCACGATTCTGGTAAACGGGTATGTTCTTCCATAAACCCATGTTTCAGAATTTTGATTCTCACTTTTATTTGCCCGTAGTTTGCTGCAGAAAATCATCTCCTGAATAATGACGGGAAACCGGCAATCTTCTCTTTAACGGTGTTGAAACGTGGATGGAATGATCCTTTATTTTTGTATATTGTTTCTTTAGCAATCCTCAAACTTCATTTAAACCTGCATAACTGATTTCGTGATTTCAGGCAGAAATCTAAACTATTATTCCAACAATCTCACCATTCATTATTGTTTTCCTTATCAGATCCCATCTCACGATTATTATTTGTCACACCTGCACATAACAAGATATATTCTGATATTAATTAATTATTAAATGATTTGGTAAAATCTTTTATGCGCATTTGATGGTACTGTAAGCATGTGATTTTCAAGCTGATTTTGACCAAAGAATAATATGGATTGGATCGTTTTTAGTAATCCAATGTTATTTGCATGCACTTTAATCCATTCAATATCTCAACAATACAAAACTACGCATTTCAAATAAGCATGAGATTATGATTTAATGACTTCCAATCTTTGAAAGAAATGTGTTGGCAAATAACAGTTGTTCTATTTCAATGAAGTTGTAAAAAACTATTAAATCGAATAAGAATACAACAAAATGGTGATAACGTTTTGTTTGTCAATTGAGTGGTGATATAGCATTTAGTAGCAATAATCTTTCTTGTTTCCAATATACATCATAGTTCTAACATTAACGATTATCTAGTAAAATTTTGAATGATTACCATTTTATTTTGAGTTTAGAAAGAAAAGTACAAAAAAATGAAAAGTGTGCATCCATGACTAATATCAAAGCTATTGTTTTTCTTAATGCATGTGAGCACTCAACTCCTTTTGACTTTGATTATGGAACTTTCAAAAATTGAGATACCTTTCCTTTAAAGTTTGATTTATTTAAGACATAACAAAAATTGAACATAAATCAATCATAATAGAATTCTTCATGTTTCACTAAAAAGCATACAAACTACGAACGTAACATAAATTTTAAATAGAAAAATCAATGTTCGTATAAATTTGGTATTTTCAATGAAAGATAGAACCAAAAGCATAGTCTTATTCTTAAATATGCACACTTTCAAAATGTAAATAAAAGTGATCAAAATAAGCATTTACTTACAAACAGTATGATCCGCCAAAATTTCCTCTCAACCAACTAAAGTATCAAAGACTGGAACTTTGTGAAAATGTAGTAAGATCAAAATAACCCAATCTTTTCAAACTGAAGAACATAGTCAACTTAGACAACCTCAATTAACAGCATGCAATCTTTTTAAACATAAAGGAAGCTAAAGAGTTCAAGGAATCATCAAAAACTCATGAAATGAAAATCAAGCAAAAAGACAAGCATCGTAAAGATTAAAGGACCAAAGAAAAGAAGACTACGAAATCACCTATCAAATCAAGTAAGATAAAATAAAATCAAAAGCTAATTATTTACAAAATTTATATGAGGGACCCCTTTGATTTTTGCAAAATCAAGGGGAGTTGTTGGGGTTCCAACAAGTTGTAACTTCCAAATGGATCTACAAAATCAAACATGTTGCAGACTGTAGCATTGAAAAATATAAATCAATATTTGTGGCTCGGGGTTTCTCTCATAAGGAAGGAATAGATTATGGAGAAACCTTTGCACTTGTAGCCAGATACACTTCCATCAGATCAGTACTTTCTCTGGCTGCAGTGATGAAATGGAAGAGACACCAGATGGATGTCAAGACTGATTTCTTGAATGGTGTAGTAGAAGAGGAAGTGTATGTAGAGTATCCACTCGGTTTTGAGACACATGACAGGGAGTCTCATGTGTGCAGATTGAAGAAATCCCTGTATGGTTTGGAATAGGCACCTAGGACATGGTACGATAGAATTGATAACTTTCTATCTAGTTTGGGCTTTACCAAGAGTAAAGCAGATTCCAACCTTTACTACAAGGTTGAAGATGGCAACCCAGTGATGCTTTTACTATATGTAGATGATCTGTTTGTAACAAGCATGGATGGGTTGATTGCTGATACAAAGAGAAATCTTGCGGCCAAGTTTGAAATAAAGGACTTGCGTATGATGCATTATTTTCTAGGTATGGAGGTGTGGCAGAGTGCGGATGGAATTTTCCTTGGATAAGGGAAGTATGCGGTAGAGATCCTGAAGAGGTTTAGGATGATGGAATGCAAGGCTATGGCAACACCTATGGCATTGAACCTAAAGCTATTGAGCGATGCTTCATTAGAGTCGGTCGATGCTATGATGTATCATCAGATGATTGGGTCCTTGATGTACCTGACGAACATGAGACTAGATATTTGCTTTGTTGTGAACACCTTGAGCCAGTTCCTGACAGATCCGAGACATGTTCACTTGATTGTTGCAAAGCATATTCTGAGGTACCTGAGGGGCACAGTTGATTATGGGCTCAAGTCTGAGGTGAGTTAGAAGATTAACCTGGAGGGTTATGTTGATTCGGATTGGGTAGGAAGTTCCATCGATAGGAAGAGAACTTCACGGTGTTGCTTCAGCATGGGATTAGGTGTGATCTCTTGGTTTAGCAGGAAGCAATCCTATGTGGCACTGAGTACAGCTGAAGTAGAGTATGTCGCAGCTTGTTCAGCTAGTTGTGAGGCAATATGGTTGAGGAATCTACTGTCTGATTTATTTGATCTCCAATTGGATGCTACTTGTATACATTGTGACAACCAAAGTTGCGTAAAGTTGTCAGAGAATATAGTGTTCCATGACAAGTCAAAGTATATTGAGATCAAGTATCACTATATCAGGGATATGGTGCAGAGGGGAGCAGTGAAGCTCCAATATGTTGCGACAGACGATCAAATAGCTGACGTGTTGACAAAGCCATTAACTAGGGTGAAGTTTGAGTACTTCAGGGAGAAGCTTGGTGTTCTCCAGATTGAGGTTCCCTCCAAAGGGAAGTGATGATTCCATGAGCCATTCTGACATGGTAAGAGGATTGATTCCTTCCATGGTCAGATGTAAAGGCTGATCCATTATGTCATGCTGAGAGGATTGGTTCCTTCCATGTCAGATATGAGTGTTGAGCCATTCTGATATGATTGTAGAATTGGTTCCTACATGATCAGATATAAGGGCTATTTCCATTCTTGGAATGGAGGTGCCTGGTCAGTTACCAGGAAAACTCAGTCTGAGACTGAGCGTCATTCTGATATGATTGTGAGATGTGTTCTCATATGATCAGATATGAGTGCATGTGTAATAGCCCGGTTTTGACCCCGTTTGCATGATGCATATAATGTAATTAATCATGGCGAGGAGCTAAAGGCAAAAGCCCCACCATCAATTTGGTTGTGTATGTTTCAACAATGGGGACAGTTGTCGATGGTATATCATGCTATCTGACACATTATAGTTTGGCATCATGTAAATATGCACATCAATTAAAAATAAACCCACAAACAGCTACGACAGTGCAACGTTAAAATGAAAAGGGCATGATTCCATAGGATAAGGGTGTGGGGGATGTCAAACCTTGGTCTATTGGGGGGGGGGGGGGGGGAAGCCATGTGCCATCTTCCCTTGTCTCATCCAACCTCTTTAATGTTTTGTGGAGTAGTTGAGGCAGTTATGGCTGGAGTGGAGTGTGGCAGGACTATCAGTCCTTTCCCACATGCACACTCCACTAGCACGTTAACCTCACGTTGGTAAGAAACCTCCATCGCATTCTCTCCATTGCCTGTTCACTCTCACGCAGGGACAGTCGCTCCCTTCTCCTCACGCACAGGCTGGTATTCTTCATTATTTTTCCTCACGCAGCAAGCTGGGGAGCCGTTTTCTGCCATCCACAATTTCGGATGTATATGTGAAGTAGCCGTGGTTTTAATCCATGATTCGGTCTTTCTCTTGGTTTAACCCACGATCTGGGTTGCTGTCGTTCTTCTTGTGATTTTTGGATGTTGTGGGGAGTCCAATTTCTTCTTCCATTTCGTACTGCGTGTGTGATTTCTTCTTCCATTTTTGGGTTGTATTTTCCTTTGCGCCCAGGCTGTTGAGTTTGTTCTTTTCCCTTTTTGGCCTGTGTAATTTCTCCAGCCATTGTATTGAGGAATTGTGAGTGCTGTGGGCTGTGGATTTCCAAATCCATTGGCTGATTTTTCCCATGTCTACGCTGGGAGTTTGGCTTCTCCTCTATTTCGGGACTGTGTGAAGTTGCCATAGTTTTCACTATGAAGTTGGGTTGCTGAAGTACCCTGGTTTTGGGTTGCTGTTGAGTTGTTTTGGCCACGCTAGGGCCAAGAACAACTATGAGTTGTCTTGTGGCTTGAGCTGTGTTTTGCCTCGTGGTTGGGATTCTCACCCGGTTGTCTTTGCCTTCTTCACAGAGATGTGAAGGGATTGTTTTGCTGCGGTATACAGTGGTTGGTCTTCAGACTGTTGAGAGTGGGATTAGAGGCTGGGTATGCTTGAGAAGTTGGTGTTGAGGCCACCAGCTTGGAATTTAGCCTATCCTAGCTCCTTGATGACCTGGTAAACCCTACTGTGTGGGTTTGGCTGATTGGAAAACCTTGGCTATGTGTAAGCCTGCATTGACCCTTATTCCTTAAGGAATCATGCCCAGCTCGGGGGTGGCAGTGTTGCTGAGAGATTGATGAGCACGCTGGCCTATGGTTGGGTGGAATGTTGCAGCGATGTAGCTGGTTGCGGGTGAGTTCTTCATTAAAAGATAAGTACTACTGACTATTTCATCTCTGCAATTATATCTACTGTTCCATGAATTATGATGAACATGTTGAATGCTGAAATGTTTATGTTTGCTTCCGCTGAATGTTGAGTAACCATGCATCCTTGCATGTTTTATGCATCTTAGAATGTATTATGTTAAATTTTTTATTTCAGCATTGATGTCTATTCTTGTTCATGGGGTTGTTTTCCTATATGATTGGTGTTAGTAGTGTCCTCTTCGCTGGTCGAAGGGTCGGGGACATGACAGAGTGGTATCAGAGTTCATGTTGCAGCATGGGCCTGAATGTACCACCAAGATGCAATGACAGAGGCAGGATTTATTTCTGCCCAGTAGAGATCAAAATTTGATGACAGGAAACTTCCATAAAATTTGTCTAAGTGTTGGGACAGTCGGATCATCGGAACACTTAGTGGGAAGGACTTCCGATGTAGCGGAGGAGCTAGGCGGAAGCATACCCGACGGAGGATGTTTGGAAGGAAAATCGCAGAAAAATTTCTAAGTGTTCAATGTCCGTCGGTAGAAAATAGTTGAATGAGCACCCGCCGTTCCGGATGACTAAACAACTACGCACCCGACGAAGCACAGTTGGAAAGAAAATCGCGGAAAAATTTCTAAGTGATTCGACGTCTGTCGGCGGAAAATAGTTGATTTAGCGCCCACCGTTGCGGATGGATAAACAGCTGCACGTCCGATAGATAAGGCCTTCGACCGTCGACGCCGTAAAGAAAGTTTAAAAATTTAAAAAAATTTCTATCAGAAGAAGATAGTGTTTTTCGTGCCTCCATTGCAGAAGTCTAGAGCACTAGCCTTCCGATGAGAAGAGATTGCCGACACTGATCAGGTTATGCCACAGGAGATCGGACCGTCGATCAAAAGAAGAACGAATATCATGTTCCGCCGTTGCGGCTGCTGATGGAACTATTTCACGAACGAAAAGAAGAGAATGGATCCGATCAAGTGGCGAAAAGGAAGACTAAGAGGGAAATTTTCAAAAAAATTCTAAGTCTGGGAATCATCGGCCATCGACGATGATTAGTGGATAGAGCTTCCGACAGCAAATGAGTTATGGTCCACGGAACCCGCAGTGGGATCACTATCCACTATTGCGGCTGTCTAATGGACTATCCTTCCAAAGGTTAGAGGATGAGGTTGCCAATGCAGCGGCGAAAGAGAAGAGAAAGTTTCGGTGGAAATTAGTTGAAGGAAAATCCATAGTTTTGGCGGAGATCTCCCGAAGATTGCCGAAACGTTGATGAAGGTTAGACGATCGAGCAGTCGATGTGGCAGCAGAAGCAAGAAGAAAAATTTCCAAAAATTTTTCTAAGTACAGAAAACGTCAGAAAACTTTAGAGGATTGGACCGCCGACACGTCGGAGAAAATTAGAGGATCAGTCCGTTGATACATTGAAAGCCAGAGGAGCATCGGCCCGAAACGTCGGAAAATTTTAGTTGATAGGACCACCGATGAGCGTCACATGAAAGATGAAGATCAAACTGCCAAAGTGTCCAAAGGTTAGAGAACTAGTCGTCCGATAGGTAGAGGATTCGATTGCCGACAAAGTCCGGAAGCGTAGATGAACGGACCACCAATAGGTCGAGAGAAATTAGTTGTTTCAACTGTCGATGAGTCGTTTAGCTGCGGAATCCATAGACGGTTTACTTCCTGACGTTGCGGATGACTAAGGAACTATCCATCCGATGGATAGTGGTTCTGGTCACCGACGCAGTGAAAAGGATTGTGGTTCGGATCGCCGATACAGCGGAGAAGTTAGTTGTTTTGAAAGCTGAAATGTCGGACTGATAGTCAGGATGAGACCCGATTCTGCACAAGGAAATTTTGATTTTTTCAAGTGGGATTTTCCAGCAGATTTCGACTATTTTCAATGGGATTTTCAGCTGTCTTTCAGTGGATTTTCAGGTGGCTGAAGTTGGCACCCAGACCAAAATACAGTTGTGTGTAAAAATGCAAAGATTTGGTGAAAATAGTCATTTTTAGAAGTGGTGTGGTTTTCACACCCGAGGTCAGAATGAAGCATGTGGATAGGCATTGGAAAGATTATCCAGTAGGGAACAAGGGAAAGTCACCAGAATCTGAGCATGGAGCAGCAAAGTGCTAATGACGGCCACTACTATCAAATGGACAAATCTGGAAATTTGCATGCCCAGAGGTAGCAAAGACCATGAAATCAAACCAGTTGTTGTGTGGAAGAGGAGTTCCATGCAAGGATGAAAGACTTGAAAAGGGAAATTTCCTTAAACCCTATCTTGCTGATTATAACTACATTCCCAAGTTTTATACCCGAAATGTATGAGGATATTATTTACATACATAAGATAGTAAGGATTATACATTTATAATGAGCCACTAATGATAATCATTGCATTGGTGTTGGCATTAGTGGAAAAACCAACGACGACATGGACCTGGCTGAATATGTTGCTGATGCTGATGAATGTGACTAGCAACCCTCTGGAGAAAGGGAGGAGGCAACAAGTCCATAAACAAAAGTTGGTGAGCAAATTCTGCAATCTCCTGCAAAGGACCAACCAAATTGGTCATGCCAAGGGTGTAAGTAGGACCCATGAAGGTAAGAGTTTGAGGTAAAGGTAAGAGACCTCATACCATGTGGATATTTGAATATAGAAAGGTTTCATGCCTGTATATATTGATTGAGCTTAGTAGCCCAAGGAAAGTAAGTACTGAGGATCTTGATTACAGCAACGCATCCTATATGAAGTATTCATGGTTAGGCCATGCATGGTATGTTGAATGCATAGTATTCTTGAATCAATGGAAGGTAGCATTGAATGGATATGCATTAAAAATATTTTATAAATCTTGTAGTTATGCATTGAATGTATGCATATGAAGGGTGTGAGTGACTGATTGCATAAGTATAGGTGCAAATGTTGTGATGTATCGCATGAATGCATTGAGATGAGTGCATGTGATATTATGAATAACTAATGGCTAAAATGATGAATTGATGACAATTCAAGAACCATTTCAAAGGTTGTTATGAACGCAGGATAGTAAGTGCATAAAGAGGATAGTCACGATCAGTTGGCTGCTGGAAATGCTCTATGGAAGAGCAAGGTGGTATGAATGATACGCCTGTGAAGTAAGGAGTATCTAAATATTTCATTTCATTGCATGAATGATGTGACTATACCTTGCAAATGTTAGTATGATAGTGATTGCATGAAGTAAATGAGTTTTGGTAATATTGATGTGATTAATAGCTGGAAGTATTTGAAGTTTATAAATTCTGAAAATGCTTCAGTGATGGTTGTAGCAATGAAAAGGTTATATGCATCCAGACTTACCAAGTGTTTGGTTGATTGAAGCTCAGGTTTCAGGTAGATTATTTAGAGCATGGCAATGAGAGTAAGACCATGACAAATGCTGGAATCTACCGTGTGAAAGAGCCAAACCTTATGAGAAGAGTCTCATGGCTGTGAAAATAGTTGGTATGCATAATGGGTTGTTAAATTTGTATTTGTGAATTTTGGATTTAAGAAATTGCTGACAACTACTAATCACAATTGGCTTGCATAGAATTGTGTCAGGAGGACGCATTGTAAGTGGGTATTCATATTTTGCTAGTAAGCATAAAATTATAATGGGCATAGTGGTGCTACTTACAAGAGACCACAAATGAGGATCACCTCATTGCTAAGCAAACTAATTTATGTAGTAGACAGAATTGCAAATTCCTATTGAATTTGATTACTAATGCCATTGCTTGGTTATGGAACAATCAATTTGGATTGTATTATCAGATAATGATTGACTATCATGGCTATTTGATCAATGTTCCAGGGGTACACACTGCAAGAAGATCATGTGTGATGGCCTGCAGGAGCCAAACTTCATGGGAAGGTTCTCCCTTATCTTGGAAATGGGTTTCGGGTGAAACTCCATTGGACATTTTGGAAATGTCTCATCTGCACTACATGTTTGGTAAGCAACATGAGTGAGATGGTATGGGTTATGTCGGTAAGACATGTGTGAATATGAAATGTAAGAAGGAGTTGGGATGGCTAACCGAGGGACTATCAACTCAGAGAAGGGAGCCCCATTCCTCCTTAACGAAGGAATACTGCGTCGGCAAATGGATAAGTGTTCTGTGACCCTTGCTAAGAATATGCATGTCAAATTATTAAAATTCCATATGCAGGACATGTTTTGATTTTATTTCCATTATGACCGATTGCTTGAGTATGAATAGGGCCTACATGGCACACATCGGAAAGGGGTGCACACTTTCCCGATGTCGAATCATGAAAGGGTTTCCAATATTGATTACACCCTAGGGAGTGGACGCACTCCTGGTGTCTCAATACTTGATAGTGAATGATATGAAATATGATTATAGTTTTAGAGCAATAACGCTAATGAGTTTTCTTATATTGCTTGTGTTGACAGGATAAATAGATGCAGTTGGGTGTTGCACCCTAAAGGTAAAAGGTAAACGGTTGTTGTGAGGGGTTGCGGAGTAAGGGTTATTGTTGACATAAGTGTGCATTATTGTTGATATAAGTGTACTGTTGGTATAAGTGTATGTGTTATTGTTGATATAAGTGTATGTTGGGATGTGATATGCCTGAGGATCCATAGTAGATCCTAGACCTGGAAATGGTCGTGGTAAAGTTCCAAGCCCAGTCGACATGAGGATGTACTGGCTGGACATTAATTATTTGATGTTGTGGAGCAGCCGATGTGCTGACCTAACATCCAAGTCCATAGGCAATCCCAAGGCTTGCAAAGCGAAGTAGGATCCTATGGACGAACAAGGAAACACACAATACAGATAAGTATTGGATTATTTTGCTTATGAGTGTACATGTGCATATGATTTGGTTATGATGTTTTAAGCTCTTGTTCTAGAGATAAAACCAATGAGAATAAACTAAACATGTGAATCTATTCAATGTTTGGATATAGGTATCGCTGGGAGTGAGGACTATGAGAGCATCCTAGGGGTGCATGTGGACATGTGACTGTCCTAGAGAGCTCGAAATGAGCAGTAATGAAAAAGGTGCTAATAACACTATGGAGGTCCTAGCAGCTGAGACAAACCATGTGGAGAGACTCCATGGTTTAGAGGTCTAAAATAGACCAAAGACACTAAGTGTCATGACCAAGAAGGATTGGTCCAACATTCATGGTGAAGTGAAAGAGGCTGAGAGCATGAAAAGCCACAACGATGGTGTGGGTTCCAGGATGGAACAAAACAAAGAGGGAAAAAACTCTTACTACTCTCTCTTTCCCTTTTTATTATATATATATATATATGCATGGTGAAAAACAAAATATTGTTGAATGCATGTATGACTAAAAATGGAATGTGTGTATTCGCTGAAAGTAAATTATGAATATTGGAATAGTTAATTCCCTGCCCAAGAATGGACATGAATGAGCTTGTGTGCCTGTTGGGAAGGCATGAAAAATATGAAAGCCTCCTTGATGAGACTTGGACTATCATGCCAATTGGGTAATTAACTGACTGATTTTGATGTCTATATTATGCTTGGTCTGACGGAATTTCAATGGTGCATTTCACAGGTGAGAAAAGTGAAACCCGGTGGTGCACATTGATTATGACAACAGATCAAAAGTTGCTGGACTTGGTTGGAAGTCTCCTTCAAGTGATTGGCAAGACCCAAGAAAATATTGGGGAGATGCTCAAGATATAGAAAAGGCAGAATGAAATGAACCACCAAATTTTGCAAGACTCTATTGGTTTGCAAAGGGAGGTGAAAGGCCTTCTGGGAGAAATCGGCAAAGGAAAGGAAGGTGGATCAGTGATGGGAAAACTGTCCAAGCGACTCGTTAAGAAACGGTCCAGTCATGAAGACTCAAAAGAAATTGAGCAGGTAAATATGAAGCAGACAGTGAAATGCTGGGAATGCGGAGGACATCATTTACGCTGGGACTTCCCAATCAGGGAACATGATGAGGGAAATAGCTGCAAAGTTCCTAGACTTCAGGATAAGATGAGAGATAAGAACCAGCAGGAGAAGCTCATGGAAGCTAAGGGGCTTGGTCTTGAATGTTCAAAGTAAATAATTGAACGTGGGACAGATTTGCAAAATTTTGAAATTTTGATGTGCAATTGTATATGTATTGTATATGTATTCTTATGTAATGGAACACCGAGGACGGTGTTATTCCAAGGGGGAGGGGAATGTAACACCCTGGTTTTGACCTCTTTTGCATGATGTATATAATGTAATTAATCGTGGCGAGGAGCTAAAGGCAAAATCCCCACCATCGATTTGGTTGTGTATGTTTTGGCAATGGGGATAGTTTCCGATGGTATATCGTGCTATCCGGCAAATTATAGTTTGGCATCATGTAAATACGCACATCAATTAAAAATAAACCCACAACCAGCTACGGCAGTGCAATGTTAAAATGAAAAGGGCATGATTCCAAAGGATAAGGGTGTGGGGGATGTCAAACCTTGGTCTATGGGGGGGGGGAAAGCCATGTGTCATCTTCCCTTGTCTCATCCAACCTCTTTAATGTTTTGTGGAGTAGTTGAGACGGTTATGGCTGGAGTGGAGTGTGGCAGGACTGTCAATCCTTGCCCACATGCACACTCCACCAGCACGTTGACCTCACATTGGTAAGAAACCTCCACCGCATTCTCTCCATTGCCTGTTCACTCTCACGCAGGGATGGTCGTTCCCTTCTCCTCATGCACAGGCTGGGATTCTTCATTATTTTTCCTCAGGCAGCAAGCTGGGGAGCCATTTTCTGCCATCCACGATTTTGGCTGTGTATGTGAAGTAGCCATGGTTTTAATCCATGATTTAGTCTTGCTGTTGGTTTAACCCACGATTTGGGTTGCTGTCATTCTTCTTGTGATTTTTGGATGCCGTGGGGAGTCCGATTTCTTCTTCCATTTTGGACTACGTGTGTGATTTCTTCTTCCATTTTTGGATTGTCTTTTCCTTTGCGCCCAGGCTATTGAGTTTTTTCTTTTCCATTTTTGGCCTGTGTAATTTCTCCAGCTGTTGTATTGAGGAATTGTGTGTGCTATGGGCTATGGATTTCCAAATCCATTGGCTAAGTTTTCCCATGTCTACGCTGGGAGTTTGGCTTCTCCTCTGTTTCGAGACTGTGTGAAGTTGCCATAGTTTTCACTATGAAGTTGGGTTTCTGAAGTACCCTGATTTTGGGTTGCTGTTGAGTTGTTTTGGCCACGCTAGGGCCAAGAACAACTCTGATTTGTCTTGTGGCTTGAGCTGTGTTTTGCCTCGTGGTTGGGATTGTCACCCGGTTGTCTTTGCCTTCTTCACAGAGCTGTGAAGGGATTGTTTTGCTATGGTATGCAGTGGTTGGTCTTCGGACTGTTGAGAGTGGGATTAGAGGCTGGGTATGCTTGAGAAGTTGGTGTTGAGGCCACCAGCTTGGCATTTAACCTATCCTAGCTCCTTGATGACCTGGTAAACCCTACTATGTGGGTTTGGCTGATTGGCAAACCTTGGCTAGTTGTAAGCTTGCATTGACCCTTATTCCTTGAGGAATCATGCCCAGCTCGGGGGTGGCTGTGTTGCTGAGAGATTGATGAGCACGCTGGCTTATGGTTGGGTGGAACGTTGCAGCGACGTAGCTAGTTGCGGGCAATTTCTTCATTAAAAGATAAGTACTGCTAACTATTTCATCTCTGCAATTATATCTATTGTTCCATGAATTATGATGAACATGTTGAATGTTGAAATGTTTATGTTTGCTTCCACTGAATGTTGAGTAACCATGCATCCTTGCATGTTTTATGCACCTTAGAATGTATTATGTTAAAAATTTTATTTCAGCATTGATGTCTGTTCATGTTCATGGGGCTGTTTTCCCGTATGATTGGTGTTAGTAGCATCCTCTTCGCCGATCGGAGGGTCGGGGACGTGATAGCATGGCCATTCTGATGTGATAGAGGGATATGCTACCACTTGATTAGATGTAAATGCTAAGCCATTTTGTCATGGCTAAAGGATTAAGTTCCTTCCATGTCAGATGTGAGTGCTGGCCATTCCGATGATTAGGTCGGATGTAAGGGCTACTGCCATTCTCTGGGAGAATGAAGGCACCTGGTCAGTTACCAGGTAGCTCATTCTAGGACTGGGGGCCATTCTGATGTGACTGTAGGATTGGTTCCTACAAGATTAGATGTGAGTGCATGCCTTTCTGATGAGCAGGTCAGATGTAAGTGTAAATCCCTTCCATCATGGTTGCAGGATGTGTTCCCGCATGGGTGGATGTAAGTGCAGATCCCTTCCATCATGGTTGCAAGATGTGTTCCCACATGGGTGGATGTAAGTGCAGATCCCTTCCATCATGGTTGTAGGATGTGTTCCCATATGGGTGAATGTAAGTGCAGAGCCCTTCCGTCATGGTTGCAGGATGTGTTCATGCATGGGTGGATGTAAGCGCAGAGCTCTTTCATCATGGTTGCAAGATGTGTTCCTGCATGGGTGGAAGAGCAGAGCCTTTTTATCATGGTTTCAGGATGTGTTCCCGCATGGCTAAATGTGAGTGCTGGTCCTTTCTGATATGATTATAGGATTGGTTCCTACATGATCATATGTGATTGTTGGGCTTGCCTTTCTGATGAGTAGGTGAGATGTAAGTGCTAGGTGGTCCATTCTAAAGAGCAGGTCATATATAAGTGCTGAAGAAGACCTACATGGAGGCTAGGCCTATAACCAGCATGAAAAAGGGTTGGATCTGTAGAACTTCCTATGATGAGAAGAATCATGAGATAGCACCCGTGATGATCCAATGATGATGATCCAGTAGTGATGATCCATATCGAGTGATGATCTATATCCAGTGATGATCAATATCGAGTGATGATCCAGATCCAGTGATGATCCAGATCCAGTGATGATGTCTAGTGATGATCCAGATCAAGTGATGATCCAGATCGAGAGATGAATATGACTTGAAGACAAAGATGACTTGAAGGTGAAGATGACTTGAAGATGAGGATGACGAGATGACCTAGAGAAGAATACCAATGACAAAAATTGTGCTGAGAGAATACCTTCCTAGTTAAGAGGGAGTGTTGATGTAATTGTAACTTCAGAATGTATTGACTTGTATTTCTTATCTATTGTAACCCGATGTTTATTCTGGGATGTACTTATTTCATGTCATGCCCTGATGTTCTGATTGGGAAGATCTATAATGTAAAAAAGTCATGTCAATTCATTGTGGGTAACCCTCCTATTGTCTAAGGGTTAAATTCCCCGCAATTCTGGGGCACTCAGGTTATTAGACTCTCCTAGATAGGTCATCCCTAGTAGGGTTTTAGTCATGTTGGGATTAGTGTAAATAGAGAGCTAAACTCTCTATTTAGTACACACATCACATACACACTCAAGTGTAGTGCATAGTTGAGGAAGGAGAAGACACTGGGGCTAGATAAGAAGAAGGTTACTGCTATCAGGAGATCACTTACTGTTTTGGGTTTTTTTTTGGGGGTGTTGATTCTATCTCTGAGGAAGTTGCGGGGTTTTCTCCATTTATGGCTTCCCCGAGGAAAAACAATGTGTTCATTGTCTCTTGTGTTTAATTTTTGTATTTTTTATTCTTTCAGTTAAAGATCCTAATAATGCTAGCTTAATGTTGAAAAACTAACAACCAAGACCTCCTCTTCCTGGGAAGAGGAAAATCCAGTTTTTTCCAAGGCATGAGTGAGTAGTTCCAGAGTTATACTCATTGTTAAACCATGATGAAAAATGGATTCTTACAGCACCCAAAACTGAAATTTGAAAATATTAAATAAAAACCAACCATTTATGAAAAAAAACACTCTAAAGAAAATAAATAACTCTTCACAGTTGCGGAAATTAAACACTCTTGCAAAAATTGAAATTTACACTACCACACTTGAACGTATTGAAATCTACACTACCACACTTGCAGGAATTGAAATCTATGCTACCACACTTGCAGGAATCGAAATCTACACTACCACACTTGCAGGAATTGAAATCTACACTTCAATCCATCGTGCTTCCCTAGCAACGGTGCCAAAATGTTGGGCTGAATTAATGTCATTTTAATTCCGTTGTAGTAATTTCCTAGCCATTTAATTTATCAATCTGAGGTTCGTAGGCTTATGAAGCACATGCAAAGTATATGCAGGACTGAAGCAAAATTAAGCTAAACTAACCCCCCGTAAGCTGAAACAAGCAATTGCTAATCTAATGCTGGAAGATGAAACACACAACTAAAAGTAAATTGCATAAAATAAAGACAACATATGAAGAGCAACAAGAAAACACATGTGAGATCACATTAACAATCAAGCAATATTAATTTACATCACAAGAATCAATGACAAATCATGAAAGCATCAAGCATAAGATTATGAACAAAATCTAAGAATTCCCTTCTCCATATTACAAAGTCAAGACTAACTTCTACAATCTACTATTCTCTAAGATAATCTAAGATCTAAAATATTCTATGATAATATCCCATAAAAAATGAAGAGAGAGCACTCTCTTTTATACATAAACTTGTTTGAGAAGAACATAACCATCTCATAATGAGAGATCCACTATTCACTCAACCACTCAACTACTTTCCTATTATTTCAAGATATGATCCCTTCAAATCCTCCACATATCTTTCACAAATTCTCCACATGTCTCTCAACCAAATCTCCATGATCTTCTCCTTGGAATATTCTTTGCATAACTATCTCCTTGAAATGGTGGAGGAGATATACGTGAAGTCTTTTCTTTGAATTAATCCTTCACATATTCCTACACATTACAAAGCTCATCCATACTTTGAGATATTAGTGAAAAACATGTTAATTTTCTAATATTTAATCATAAATTCACTTATAATACTAAAAAGAAATAAAGTGGAAATAATAAGGTGAAATCCACATATATGTATGGAAATGGTATGATAAAAGGTTAATGGGACGATGAAATGTAAGGAATAGTGGAAGATAAAGTGGATGAAAAAGTGATATTTCTGCATCCCAACAATGGTTAAGGGGCATCATGTGTTCCCATAGCCAGAGCATTTAAAATAGAGTAAATTTCTTCTGAGGTGAATCCTTCACTAGGAGTGGGAAGTGGTGGATTTTGGGGATGTTGATTAGGTATCCTCAAAGGCAGCCTTGCAAGCCCCCTATTATTGGTTTGATTTTCATTGTTATTTTTCTTTAAATCAACCATCTCATTGGAACTTTTTTGGAGAAGCTTCTTAATGTCAGTCATGTTGAAAGAATCTGAGTTTTTAGCAGTGATTTTTGGGAAGGTTTTCAATCTTCTTGCGGGAGGTGGATTCCTTCTCAGTTAGTGTGTCAGGATTTTCTTTAAGGAAAAACATATCCTTCTCTACTTGGATGGCTTTAGTAAAAGCCTCCTGCAGGCTCCCCTTGTGATCCCTTTTAACCCACATAGCTATTTGATTTGGAAGTCCCTTGATGTAATATGCCACCAACAATTATTCAATAGGGAGAATGGTGGTGAATTCTGGTTTTTAGGTATAAAAAGATTTGGTTGAAGTCTTTTTCCCTTTATTTTCGTTTAGTTTTCATAAAGGAAAACTCTATAACCAAATCTTCGGGGTCTTGTTGTCCCCAAATTTTTGAGTAAAGAGCATTGTGAATTCATCCCACAATGGGATAAATCTAGCTTCCAGAGAAAAATACCAAGTAGAAGCTCTACCTTCAAAAGTATAAGGAAATAACCTGGAGACTACATCTTCGTGTATCACATTTCTGAGTCTAATTGCCTGCATAAATGTTTTAATGTGGTATTCTACATGGATCTTATCATCAGGTTTATACTTTGGAATCCATTTTTTGAGATTCTTAGGTAATCTATGTTGATCACCTAGGACAGATACAATGCCTTGATCTAACCAAGGTCTATTGTGACGCTCATCATCCATAGAAATGTCTTCTTCTGATGAACTGGAGGATTCTGAATCTGATGATTTGTTTGAGGAGGATGGAGAAGAAGGGGGAGATGGTGGAGGTCCACCCATTATAATGTTGCGTTGAGGATTACTTTACTCTTGGAATAATGAGTCAATATTTAATCCAAGGGTCGAGGGAGGACTCGAAGAATTGTTACATTCTTAAGTGTTTCAATCGTCTGTATTATGGTTATCTTGACTATTGTTCTAGGGAGTGTTGACCTAGAGACATCGAGTCATTGTTAGTGTATGATGATGCTCCTTAGTGAATGTAACGTCCTCAACCCTCCGACTAGTGATGAGGATGCTACTAACACCAAACCAATGGGCAAATAGCCCCATGAAGATAAACAGAGATAAATGCTGATATTAAAAACTTAAACATAATACATACCAAGATGCATAACCCATCATACAAGGATACATAGTTATTCAACATTCAGCAGAAGCAACATACACATTCCAGCATTCAACGTGTTCATCATAATTCATGAAACAGTAAATATAATTGCAGATATGAAGCAGTCAGGAGCACTTATCTTTTTAATGAAGAAATTTTTCCGCAACCATCTACATCGCTGCAATGTTCCACCCAACCATAGGCCAACGTGCTCATCAATCTCTCAGCAACACTGCCACCCCCGAGCTGGGCATGATTCCTCAAGGAATAAGGGTCAATGCAGGCTTACACATAGCCAAGGTACACAAATAAGCTAAGCCCACATAGCAGGGATTACCAGGTCACCAAGGAGCTAGGAAAGGCTAAATGCTAAGCTGGTGGCCTCAACACCAGTTTCCTCAAGCATACCCAACCTCTAATCCCACTCTCCATAGTATGAATACTAACCACTGCATATCGTAGCAAAACAATCCATTCACAACTCTATGAAGAAGGCGAAGAGAACCAGGTAACAATCCCAAACAAAAGGTGACATATAGTTCAAGTCCACAAGACAACTCAGGGTTGTTCTTGGCCCTAGAATGGCCAAAACAACTCAACAGCAACCCAAAAACTAAGGTACATCAACAGCCACAAACTCACAATGAGAACTATGGAAACCTTACACAGTCCACAGTTAGGGAAGAAGCAGAACTCCCAGCATAGACATGGGAAAACTCAGCCAACGGATGTGGAAATCAACTGCCAACCAACATCCACGAGCCCACAGCACACACAATCCCCAATGTAATGGCTGAAGAACTTACACAGGAAGAAATGGGGAAAGAACAAACTCTCATCCTGTGCGCAAAGGAAGAAGACACTGTCCAAAAATAGAAGAAGGAAACACACATGCAGTCCAAAAAATCAAGGGAAGAAAGACAGCAACCCAAATCATGGGTTAAACCAACAGCAAGCCAAAATCATGGATGAAAACCATGGCTATTTCACATACACAGCAGAAATCATGCCCTTGAGGCCGCTCTTCCAATTCGCTGCATGCACAAAACCAAAGGAGAACCCCCGACCGGTGCGTGAGGAAAATAATGGGAAAACTCTGTGTGAGGAAAACAGAATGTCTCTCTGTGTGAGGATGGAATTCCCCCAACAACAAACATGAAGGTGAAGACCAGGCCAACTGCCTGCATGAGGGAAATGACGACTTCTGCCGCTGGGTATGCATACCGTCAGAGCTGACAGTAGTCTGCCATACTGATGCCCCCCCATTCCCATGTTTCCTCAAGCAGTAACTACCATCAACTAACGCCTGCCCCAAATGACTTGGTGGCTGAAAGAGACAAGAAGGTGGTTGACACATGGATTTCCCCCCCATGACTCAA
>LPNX011048149.1:192136-207638 GCA_001517045.1 Pseudotsuga menziesii
TATAATGTGTCGGATAGCACGATATACCATCGGCAACTATCCCTATTGCTGAAACATACACAACCAAACTGATGGTGGGGCTTTTTCCTTTAGCTCCTCACCACAATTAAATAAATTATATACATCATGCAAACAGGGTCAAAACTGGGGTATTACATTCCCCTCCACCTTGGAATAACACTGTCCTCGGTGTTCCAATACATAGGAATACATTTACAATTTGCACATCCAAAATTTCAAAATTTTGCAGATGTATCCCATGTTCAATTATTTACTTTGAACGTTTAGGACCAAGCCCCTCAGCTTCCATGAACTTCCCCCGCTGGTTCTAAGATTTTAGCTTATCCCGAAGCCTAGGAAATTTGTGGCTGCTGCTCTCTTTATGTTCCCTCATTGGGCATTCTCGGTGTAAATGATGTCCCCCGCATTCCCGATATTTCACTGGTTGCTTCATCTTTACCTGCTCAATTTCCTTTGAGTCTTCATGCCTGGACCGTTTCTTAACGGGTCGCTTGGACAAATGTCCCATCACTAATCCAACTTCCTTTCCCTTGCCAATTTCTCCCAGAAGGCTTTTCACCTCCCTTTGCAAACCAATAGAGTCTTGCAAAATATGGTGGTTCATTTCATTCTACCTTTTCTGTATCTTGAGCATCTCTCCAAGATTTTCTTAGGTCTTGGCAATCATTTGAAGGAGACTTCCAGCCAATTCTAGCAACTTTTGATCTGCTGCCGTGATAAATGTGCACCACCAGGTTTCACTTTTCTCACCTATGAAATGCATCATTGAAATTCTGTGAGACCAAGCATAATATAGACATTAATATCAGTCAATCAATTACCCAATTGGCATGACAGTCCAAGTCTCATCAAGGATACTTTCATATTTTTCATCCATTCCCAACAGGCACATGAGCTCATTCATGTCCATTCTTGGGAAGGGAATTAACTATTCCAGCATTCACAATTTACTTTAAGAAAATACACACAGTCCATTTTCAGTCATACATGCATTCAACAATCTTTTGTTTTCACAATGCATGAATATATGTATATATATAGTTAAAAGGCAAGAGAGAGCAGCAAGAGTTTTTCCCCTCTTTGTTTTGTTCCATCCTAGAACCCACACCACCGCTGTGGCTTTTAATGCTCTCAGCCTCTTTCACTTCACCGTGAATGTTGGACCAATCCCTCTTGGTCCTAACACTTAGTGTCTTCGGTCTATTCCAGACCTCTAAACCATGGAGCCTCCCCACATGGTTTCCTCGGCTGCTAGGAACTTCACAGTCTCACTAGCACCTTTTTCATTACCACTCATTCCGAGCTCTCCAGGACTGTCACATGTCCACATGCACCCCTAGGATGCTCTCATAGTCCTCGCTCCTAGCGATACCTATATCCAAACATTGAATAGATTCACATGTTTAGTTTATTCTCATCAGTTTTATCTCTAGAACAAGAGCTTAAAACATCATAACCAAATCATATACACATGTATATTCATAAGCAAAATAATCCAGTACTTATCTATATTGTGCGTTTCCTCGTTGGTCCACAAGATCCTACTTCGCTTTGCAAGCCTTGGGATCACCTATGGACTTGGATGTTAGGTCAGCACGCAAGCTTCTCCACAACATCAAATAATTAATGTCCAACCAGTACACCCTCATGTCGATTGGTCTTGGAACTTTACCACGACCATTTCCAGGTCCAAGATCTACTATGGATCCCTAGGCATATAACAGCCCAACATACACTTATACCAACATACACTTATATCAACAATAATACATACACTTATATCAACAATAACCCTTACTCCGCAACCCCTCACAACAACCGTTTGCCTTTTCTCTTTAGGGTGCAACACCCAACTGCATCTATTTATCCTGTCAACACAAGCAATATAAGTAAACTCATCAGTGTTATTGCTCTAAAACTATAATCATATTTCATATCATTCACTATCAAGTATTGAGACACCAGGTCTGCGTCCACTCCCTAGGGTGTAGTCAATATTGAAAACCCTTTCATGACTTGACATCGAAAAAGTGTGCACCCTTTCCCGGTGTGTGCCATGTAGGCCCTATTCATACTCAAGCAATCGTTCATAATGGAAATAAAATCAAAACAGGTTATGCATATGGAATTTTAATAATTTGACATGCATATTCTTAGCAAGGGTCACAGAACACTTATCCATTTTCCAAAGCAGTATTCCTTCGTTAAGGAGGAATGGGGCTCCCTTCTCCGAGTTGACAGTTCCTCGGTTAGCCATCCCAACTCCTTTTTACATTTCATATCCACACATGTCTTACTGACATAATCTATACCATCTCACTCATGTTGCTTACCAAACATGTAGTGCAGATGAGACATTTCCAAAATGTCCAATGGAGTTTCACTCGAAACCCATTTCCAAGATAAGGGAAAACCTTCCCATGAAGTTTGGCTCCTACAAGCCATCACACATGATATTCCTGTAGTGTGTACCCCTAGCACATTCATCAAATAGCCAAACAGTCAATCATTATCTGATAATACAATCCAAATTGATTGTTCCATAACCAAGCAATGACATTAGTAATCAAATTCAATAGGAATTTGCAATTCTGTCTACTACAGAAATTAGTTTGCTTGGCAACGAGGTGATCCTCAATTGTGGGTCTCTTGTAAGAAGCACCACTATGCCCATTATAGTTTTATGCTTACTAGCATAATATGAATACCCACTTACAATGTGTCCTCCTAACACAATCAACTATTTTCACAGCCATGAGACTCTTCTTATAAGGTTTGGCTCTTTCACATGGTAGATTCCAGATTTTGTCATGGTCTTACTCTCATTTCCATGCTCTAAATAATCTACCTGAAACCTGAGCTTCAATCAACCAAACACTTGGTAATTCTGGATGCATATAACCTTTCCATTGCTGCAACCATCACTGAAGCATTTTCAGAATTTATAAAATTCAAATACTTCCAGCTGTTAATCGCATCAATATTACCAAAACTCATTTACTTCACGCAATCATTATCATACTAACATTTGCAAGGTATAGTCACATCATTCATGTAATTAAATGAAATGTTTAGATACTCCTTACTTCACAAGCGTATCATTTGTACCACCTTGCTCTTCCATAGAGCATTTCCGGCAGCCAATTGATCATGACTATCCTCTTTATGCACTTACTATCCTGCATTCATAACAGCCTTTGAAATGGTTCCTGAATTGCCATCAATTCATCATTTCAGCCATTAGTTATCCATAATATCACATGCACTCATCTCAATGCATTCATGCAATGCATCACAACATTTGCACCTTTACTTATGCAATCAGTCACTCACACCCTTCATATGCATCTATCCAATGCATAACTACAAGATTCATAAAATATTTTTAATGCATATCCATTTAATGCTACCTTGCATTGATTCAGGAATACTATGCATTCAACATACCATGCATGGCCTAACCATGACTGATTCATATAGGATGCATTACTATAATCAAGATCATCAGTACTTACTTTCCTTGGGCTACCAAGCTCAATGAACATATACAGGCATGACACCCTTCTATATTCAAATATCCACATGGTATGAGGTCTCTTACCTTTACCACTCCTTGGAATTTGTCATAGTTAAACCATTACCTGCATGGATCCTACTTACACCTTAAACACTGCCATTTTAGTCAGCATCTTGCAGAGGATTGCAGAATTTGCTCACCAACTTTTGATTATGGACTGTTTGCCTCATCCCTTCCTCCAGAGGGTTGCTAGCAACATATTCAGCCAGGCCCATGTTGTCGTTGGTTTTTCCACTAATGCCAACACCAATGCAATAACTATCATTAGTGGTTCATTATAGATGTATAATTCTCAATATCCTATGTATGCAAAGCTTATCCTCATGCATTTCATGCATAAAACTTAGGAAATGTAGTTATAATCAGCAAGATAGGGTTTAATGAAACTTCCCTTTTCAAGTCCTACATCCTCGCATGGAACTCCTCTTCCACACAATCAGCTAGTTTGACTTCATGGTCTTGCTACGTCTAGGCATGCAATTCTCGGATTTGTCCATATTGTTAGCATTGGATGTCATTATCACTTTGCTGCTCCATACTCAGATTCTGGTGACTTTCCCTTGTTCCCTACTGGATAAGCTTTCCAACGCCTATCTGCATGCTTCATTCTAACCTTGGGTGTGAAAACCACACCATTTCGAAATGATGGTGAAACACACCATTGAATTTTGGTCTAGAATGCAAACTTCAGCCACCTGGGATTCTCTTCCCTTTTCAGCCCTGTAATCCACTGGAAGTCTGCTGAAAATCCACTGAAAAACAATTGTAATTTGCTGAGAGAAATTCCACTTTGAAAAACCTAGAATTTCCTTTGGCCCAATTGGACCCTTTTCCAACAATTTTTCTGACACCTAACATTCCCCTGTATCAGACCTTCAATCCTATAGACTTCTAGACTTGTTCGTCGGGTCTCTTTCCCACTATATTTCCAGCGTTCGGTGATCAAAACGTCTAATCTTCTAATCTACTTCCGGACTTTATCGGTGATGCCAAGGCTATCCCTCAGTGGTCAATCAGCCAACTTCTTCTGCTGTTTTGGATCCCCATCCGTCTAAGCTTCCGAATCGCTATCAGTGATGGTAATGTATCGATGGTAGAAATCGCTAACCCTCACCATAGTGGCAATCAAAACAAAAATTCTTTGGGTGGACAGTTCTTTAGGTAGCTGCAGCTATGGGCAACAAACCGACTATGGGTTCCACAGACCATACAAACCATCGGCGGTCTCACCAACTAATTTCTAGTGATCTAACCCACTAGTATTCCTCGTCGCACCGGTGATTCGAACAACAAATACCTTCCACTGCGTCGGTGACCAGAACCACTATCCATCGGGTGGACAGTTCCTTAGGCATCCATAATGTCGGGCAGTAAACCGTCTGTGGATTCTGTGGCTAAAAAACTAGCTTCTCCTGACCTATCAGCAGTCCGTTCAACTAACTGCCTCTAATGTATCAGCAATCCAATATTCTAATATCTTCCGATGGTTTTAGCACTTCAGCAAAAACATTCTTTCCTTCTCTGTCCCCGCGTTGGCTCCTCAATCAACTATCCTTCACCGACGTTTCGGTGATCGAATCCTCTACCTGTCGGACAGTTAGTTCTCTAAGCTTCCGACACTTCGGTGGTCTAATATTCATCTTTCATCTGACGCTCATCGGTGGTCCAATCAACTAAATTTTTCTGATGTTTTCTGTACTTAGAAAAAAATTTGGAAATTTTTATTCTTCCCTCCGCCACTGCATCAACTGCCTGATCGTCTGACCTTCACTGACGTTTCGATGATCTTCGGGAGAACTCTACCGGAACTGTGGCTCTGCCCTTAACTAATTTCCGCCAAAACCTTCTCTTCTCTTTTGTCGCTGCATCGGCAACCTCATCTTCTATTTTTCTCCGATACTTGCCACCGCATCGGCTACTCAAATAGCTAACTTTTGCCGACGGTTTCCATACTTAGAGGAATTTTCAAATTTTCAAAATTTTCAAAATTTTTCTCTTTCTACCTTCTTCTGCCGACGTATCGACGCCTTCATCATCTTTCTTCCACCACCATTGCGATGCCTTCATGCTTTTCCATCTACTTCATCGGCTCAGACTTCCTCTATCTCTCACCGCTACCGGGGTCTATATCAGAGGGGCTTCCAACTAAGTTCTCCGATGATCCGATGGTCTCAACACTTAGAAAAAAAATTCCAAAATATTTCCTCTTTGTCAGCTTATTTCGCCCAATGGAATCGGCTCTCAAAACCTCTTTGTTTTCACCGTTGCGGCTCCCTTACAGCGAGCCTCCCCTTTCTTCTACCGTCACCACTGCATCAGAAGACTTCTCGTGAAGCTTCCCACCATTGCGGCTCCATCTCTAGGTTCTGTCTGTTGTGCATTGAACGGACTTCCGCCTGGCTCATCTGATGATTTTCGGACTTAGAAAATTTTTGGAATTTTTTTCCTGTCATTCACATGTTCCTCCTATTTTCTTCTGGGCAGTAGGCACCCTACCTTTGTTAACTATTCCTTCATGGCCCTCTGAGGCCCAATAGCTGCAACATACACTCTGTCATTGCACCTTCATGGCCCATTCAGGCCCATGCTGCAACCTTTCCTTTGATACCACTCTATAATGTCCCCAACCCTCCAACCAGCGAAGAGGACACTACTAACACCAAACCAACAGGCAAACAACCCCATGAAGATGAACAGAGATAAATGCTGATATTAACAACTTAAACAAAATACATACCAAGATGCATAACCCATCATACAAGGATACATAGTTACTCAACATTTAGCGGAAGCAACATACACATTCTAGCATTCAACATGTTCATCATAATTCATGAAACAGTAAATATAATTGCAGAGATGAAACAGTCAGGAGCACTTATCTTTTTAATAAAGAACTCACCCCACAACCAGATACGTCACTGCAATGTTCCACCCAACCATAGGCCAGCGTGCTCATCAATCTCTCAACAACACTGCCACCCCCGAGCTATGCATGATTCCTCAAGGAATAATGGTCAATGCAGGCTTACACATAGCCAAGGTACACAAATAAGCTAAGCCCACACAGTAGGGCTTACTAGGTTTCCAAGGAGATAGGAAAGGCTAAATGCTAAGCTGGTGGCCTCAACACCAATTTCCTCAAGCATACCCAGCCTCTAATCCCACTCTCCATAGTCCGAAGACTGACCACTGCATGTTGCAGCAAAATAATCCATTCACAGCTCTGTGAAGAAGGCAAAGACAACCAGGTAATAATCCCAAACAAAAGGTGAGATACAATTCAGGTCCACAGGACAACTCAGGGTTGTTCTTGGCCCTAGCGTGGCCAAAATAGCTCAATAGAAACCCAAAAACCAGGGTACATCAACAGCCACAAACTCACAGTGAGAACTATGGAAACCTTACACAATCTATAGTTGGGGAAGAAGTAGAACTCCCAGCATAGACATGGGAAAACTCAACCAATGGATGTGGCAATCAACAGCCAACCAAAATCCACGAGCCCATAGCACACACATTCCCCAATGTAATGGCTGAAGAACTTACATAGGAAAAAATGAGGAAAGAACAAACTCTCATCCTGTGCGCAAAGGAAGAAGACACTGTCCAAAAATAGAAGAAGGAAACACACATGTAGTTCAAAAAATCAGGGGAAGAACGACAACAACCCAAATCACAGGTTAAACCAACAGCAAGCCAAAATCATGGATGAAAACCATGGCTATTTCACATACACAACAGAAATCGTTCCCTTGAGTCCACTCTTCCAACTCGTTGCATGCACAAAACCAAAGGAGAACCCCCGACTGGTGCATGAGGAAAATGATGGGAAACCTGTGTGTGAGGAAAACAGAACGTCTCTCTATGTGAGGACGGAATTCCCCCGACCACAAATGTGAAGGTGAAGATCAGGCCAACTACCTGCATGAGGTAAATGATGGTTTTTTCCACTGGGTATTCTTACCATTAGAGTTGACAGTAGCCTGCCATACTGACGCCCCCCCATGCCCACGTTTCCTCAAGCAGTAACTGCCCTCAACTGACGGCTGCCCCAAATGACTTGGTCGATGAAAGAGACAAGAAGGTGGTTGACACGTGGATTTCCCCCCCATGACTCAAGTTTCATCATTCCCCCCCCTTATCCTTTTGAATCATACCCTTTTCATTTTAACGTTGCACCGTCATAGCTGGCTGTAGGTTTATTTTAATTGATGTGCATATTTACATGATGCCAAACTATAATGTGCCAGATAGCATGATATACCATCGGCAACTATTCCTATTGCCGAAACATACACAACCAAATTGATGGTGGGGCTTTTGCCTTTAGCTCCTCACCACGATTAATTACATTATATACATCATGAAAACGGGGTCAAAACCGGGGTGTTACAGTGAACCTTTATCGTAACCTAGAAATGCTATAAGAATTACCTTTTAGAAATTGTTCGACTGTAATGAGCCTCTTAGTAGGTGATACAAAGAAGTACCTACCCCCTGACGTTCTTTTCTCAATGGCAGGTGTAATAGAGATGGTGTCTAAATCTTGTACCAATTTTTCAACAGATGAAGAAGGATGTGTGTGACTACGAGTGACAATTGGTTCCCTTACTGGAGGATTTTTTCGGTATTCTATTTAGGCATGGTTTTCTTCTGGCCCTCCTTCTAGCACCATTTGTTGAAGCCTCAGATGGGTAGGTTGCTATAATGGATTCCAAGGCTCACAACAAAGGGGGAAAACCCAGACTAAAAGGATTCAAAAGGTCCTATGCAAGGACAATTCTATCCCCGTCCTGTTTGGAATAGTAATCTCTCACAGATATAAAGGCCTCCACTGCAACTTAAAGTTTTGATCCAGAAAGGATCTGTTTCCCAATAAAGGAAAACTAAATGTCTTAGATATTGAATGAATGTGAATCTACCTAACAAGGAAATCTAATCTAAGTCAATCCTACTCTAAGAAGGTATCTTATTTGTTGGAAGGTTAACTTGCGATGAAAACAGATAAGCCTTTTATCAATTCAACATATTTGTAAAAGAGATTTATTACTCATCAATTTAAATTACTACTGACCAATTAAAATAAACTAATAGTAAATTTAATTCTTAGTACATTCAAAATCAAGCTGTAACTAATATGTCAATTAAAAAATTAACATCAATTATGATGTTTCTTGTAAAAACCATTTGCAAAAATAAATAAAAATTTTAGTTGAATAAATTCATTAAAACAATACAAATACACAGATCATAAGCAAAGAGAAATCAAAACTATAGATCAATGTACTTAAAATTTGCAAAAATATTAAACAATGATGATAAACAAACTGAAGTGGACAAATCAATCATTTATCAAAGAAACTTGATCGAATAGACAGAAGAAGATTCAAGAGAACAACATAACTATATTATATAAAAAAACTCTACAAAAAATTACAAACCTTGCATTAACCAGAGTGTCTCCAATCCCTTGAGCTGATTTTTTCCCTTCAAATCCCCTCCTATTACACAAGAAATCTACCCTTTAAATAATAATTAAGAAAAGAGTAAATCCCCAAGAAACTAGGATTGAAAAATCCACATAAAGTTAATAGCCAAGAAATTCTCACCACCCAGTCCAAATCCCTAACAATTCATCTATGTTGGGATAATTTGTTGTTTCAAACCCTAATTGGGAATCACACTTAAAAATTTTCATCTCGTTCTTAGCCAGCTTGTGCCAAATGTGGACAAAAATGTGGATCTTTCCCTCAATAGAAAGTGGTTGTCTTATTAATCAATCCGCGTCTTCAATACTGATATGGTCGAAACATTGAATTTTCGCTTTGGCCTCATCACATCAATGTTCAACCTATTCAATCATTAATTTTTCCGAACAATAATTCTCAATAAGATCCATGGTAGGGAAGTGTAATATTTCCATGATGTTGTCAATAGCATACCATCTCCTTCCATAAATAGCATGTGCTTTATGAATTGTATCTTCAATCATTTCATTTAAGTCAAGCCAAGCATGCAATATAGTCCTGACTTTCTTCAACTAAAAACTGCTAAGGATAGTGATATCCTCTAGTCTATCCTTCATATACATCTGCCAGTCCATAATATTATCATAGGCCTTAGAATCTTGTTCTATCTTGGGTGTTTTCCCCTCAAGGATGAAATACATTTTTCCAAAAGAAACATGAGTCTCCATAATGTCATCTAGAGTATTAAACAATTTAGTGAATAATTCATGATGTTCTTGATTGATCTGGATGGCCATGTCTTTAAACTCTCGCTAGGAAAACTTAGAAAAGGAAGAGGAAGGTGCACTTGCAGTTGCATCTTCACATTATTTTTCAAGCATAGCTATCCTTTGTGTAATAGTGGCATTTATAGCTTGTTCACCATGTAATTCATCCCGGAGAGAGGTATTCTTCAACTGTGACTCTTTAAACCTATCTTCAGAAGAATTTTGAAGATTAGTAACATAAGTATTATGCTCCCTTTTGGTTTTATCCAACTCTTCTTCTAGATTCTTTATTTCTTCCCTTTTCATATAAATCTCCTTTCTCAGTGTGTTGACTGCATCAAAGTTTGCACCTGTAAATGCACCTAATGTTGTAGTTGCAGTATCAATTGCATCTATCTGGGGATCACCATACTGGTGAGTCCAAATTATCTGATTAGTAGCATGTGCTTCCAAAACACCTTGATCTATGCTTCTCTTCCTTCCTATTCTAACCACTACCTTGGATGACCTGCTATACAAATAATCCTCAAGAGGAACTACAATGTTTCCTTCAAACGGGGCCACTAATTCAGTAAATGATGAAGTCCCATCCACTGTTGAAACCAATGAAGATTTATGAGTAATGGTGGGAGTGGGTATGGGCATAGTAATATGGGAGGTATGCAAGGAAGAAGAGATGTTTTGAACAACTATTGGTATAGAGGTTGAAGAAAGGACCAGGATGGAAATTTCATAGAATGGAATGCAAATGTTTGCGACTAGAAGTGATTATGAGGGTATTGAAATTTTCTCAGGAATAGTTGATGATGAAAAGGTGAATGAGGGTAATTGCAGAAGGTCTTTCAAAGATTGGGTCTCTGCAATAGTAGATGGAGGTATATGATGTTGGACTAAACTGGCTTGGAGGAAAGAAGGTGTAGTGGTCAGGGTGTGATAGAGTTGAGATAATGAAGATGATGGGATTTCCCCAGCAGCCAAAGTTGAAAGAGTTTGGATAGATAAGAGGAGAAATGCTGAAGTTGAAGAATCAGAAATAGAAGTGAATTCTAGGATCCTTGGATTAGGGATAGAATCTTTCATTTCATTATCATTGAACAAATCTGTAACTTCTTGCAAATTCTTAGTTACTTCCTCCATCACAAGCACAGGGGAATGCACTTCCTCTTTAGTATCACAGTCAATAAAGTCTATGGTATGGGTTTGAGAAGCAGTAACCTGAATTTTCTATTTTTTATTCGGATTAGCCTAAGCTGCTACTTGATCATCACACACCTAAGTAACTCTAGTAGTTACTTGAGTGTCAGTAGTAGGCTTAGAAGCTATAGCGACTTGCATGTCCAATGATTAAGTCATCTATGCTAACTTCTTCTTTGATTGTTGGGATGTCTGCATCAATGTTTTCAATTATTGAGTAATCTTTACCTATGGAGGGTCTTCATTAGGGATTTCACCCTTGTTCCCATATAGATAGGACTAGTGGAAATTTTCCTTCTTGAGATTCTTTCTCTTCCATGTCTTTTTTCACCTTTTCAAGGATGTCTAGCTCCATTTCTCTATAGCCCAAAACCTTAGTTTTATTCTCTCGTTGATGTTGTAAAATTTGGCTATGTTCATCTTTTCTATTAGCCCTAGCTAAGACTTCAGAAAATGTATTCACTCCCTGGTAGATGGATTCATCAGGAACTTCTTCATGAGAATAATCATTCTTGACATGGTTTTGGTTGAAATGAGCATCAATAAACCCCTTAGGGTCATGTTTTCTTTTAAAAGAAACTATTTCGTCACCTAATACTATAGCCCAATTTGAAGTTGGGATGACTAATGGCCCAAGATACAATGGAAATTTAGGCCAACCTTTCGTCTTAGGACCAATGCATTTTTTAGTACACACCATCAGTGACAGTCTAGAAGGAAACATATTCAATAACCAACCTATGAGGAACTATCCTAGGCAACCGATGGATATATTTACAACCCAAAATTATGATATATGAATAGGATTAACCAACATACCAATCACCGATTGTGGCAATGAAGGTTCTGGCTTCAGCTGAAAAAGTACGAACTTCCTCTTTGAATATTGTAAATTAAATACTACCTAGAAAGTGTTCACAAATTCCATAGAACATAGCTGCATAATTGGTATCCCATAATAATTAATAATAAATTTGTACAGGAGGGGCTGGTAAATTCCAGTTCCATTACAAATTGGGATATTGGAATTTGGTGCAGAACACATCAATGACAAAAGCTGAAAAGAAGAAATCTAGTTTCTTCCGGGCGATATATTTCCGATAATATTGAATGGTTGTTTTGAGCTCCAACAAGAGGATAGAAACCCAAGGGAAATACTAACCATTTTTTAGGACATGGTGGGCTACCAGAGCCCACTCATATTTAAACACAAAACAGTTTCAAAGACCATAAAGCCTGCAGAGCATGGCTTCCAATAAGGAATAAGGCTCTCTAAACCAGGTGACCAAGTATATATTTTCAGCCCTATGTGAGAACTTGTTGGGTTCATTCAGCCAGGAATTCAACATTTCATTAAAGTTAAACCTATTCTTAGAATATTAGGGAACTCAGTGTTAAGGGGTTGCATAGTTGGTTTGAGAGCATAAGCTCTGTTAAAAAACTCAGGACAGACGGTAGCTATCTGTGACCCTGTGTTACCATTAAACGACCGGTCTTTAAGGTTTGCATGGTTTACAATAAATTTAACTGCATTAGTATAGGGAAGGATAGTGGTCCTGGAAGTAATGGCATGTAGACCGAAATCCCTAATTTTCTGATATGTCAACCGGTCATTTTAAATATCTGACAGGTCATCGTTGTTAAAAATTGAGTAGACTCTAGGCCAGTCGATTTGATAGGTTTCGTTAATTCTACCACTAGTGTTTGAGAATACAATGAATGGGTTCTGAGTTGCAGGTGTTAACACCTGTATTTAACAAAAGAAATATAAGACCAAGGGGAGGTAAAATTGTATTGTTTAAATACTTTGGTTTAAAGATTATAGTACAAAAGTGACGTAATGGTCTAAAGAGCAGCCAAGTTAGCAAAATCCTAGGCTGTGATCGAAAGGAGGAGACAATCCATGGCTGACACTCCCTCCGCCTTTCAAAACATGCGAGGAGGATAGCAGAAGTTCGGGCCTTTAGCCCCCTGCGCAAAATCAAGGGTTACAAATTGATCCAGGGATGATCTGCAGTTCAGAACAAATCCGCAGGGAGAAAGCGCAAGTTAGTTAAAGAAATGGGAGCTGGCGGAATCACATATATTCCTCTCGATCCGACGGTGGAGGGACGAAATTGGATCACATTGGTGGCTGGGATTGATTCCACAGCCGGAACATGCACGCGGGATAACCTTCGAGCCACCCAGCGGAACCCATTATTGGCTGCTCAATCCAACGGTTGGAGATCATAGGGTAATAGATCTACGGCTAACAATGATTCCGGGATGGAAACTTGCGCACCGGATAAACTCACATCGCTCAGCGGAATGTGGTACGTGTCACATGATCGGACGGTTGACAAGTGCTGGGCAATCCCATCAACGGCCGGAAAGAATTTCGGAGGAGGAACAGGCGCAGAGTATAATCCCGGATTGCCCAGCGGAATCGGGTACGTGGTGCTTGATCCAACGGCGTGGAGCTGAAGGCAGATCGCATCAATGGCGGAGAGTGATTCCGCTGATCTAATTTTCCCGACGGATAAAGGGAAGGATCCCAGCGGAATTGAGTGGGCGCCACATGATCCAACAGCCCGCCCGTAAAGGAAAATCAGATCGACGGCTGTGGATGTGTCCGGGACCCAGAGTTGCACGGTAGTTAAGGTCAGACAGCTCAGCGGAATGTGGGATGTGGCGTTTAATCCAACGGTGAGGGGTGGAAGTACGTCACATCGACGGCCTCGAGCGACCCCGGAAGGGAAACTTACACGGTGCTTAGCGTCAAGATGCCCGACGGAAAAGGACATGTGGTGTACGATCCGAAGGCCAGAAATTTGCACAGAAGAGATCAAAGGTCGGAAATGAGCCCGGAGGAGAAAGATGCACGGCTGTTAGAGATAAGTAGTGGTTGCGGAAATAAATGCTTCCCACGTGTCTAGTCGGGGCGGTCCTATAAAGGCAAAATTGATGAGTATCTTGCCGAAGCAGTCCACCTCCAGGTGACTGAATTTCCAAAGGTCCAGTTTTTTAGGTTTCAAACACACTTACTTAACATGTTGATATGTTCCAATGTTACCGAATTGAAGTTCTTGAGTACTCTGTCCTCTTCTGATTTGCCAAAGCAAATCCACCTGATCGAATTTGCCGATTCGATCATGTCCGAAATATACAGGATGTTGTTTGATGGAGAATTGCCCCGGGTCTTCGATGAAATGAAATATTTGATGCAGTCTTCACCCGAAGGTCGGGTGGGAGACTGGTTCCTGTACAAAGATTACACTGTTTTGAGAGTGTACGGCTTTACCAGTCAGCCTTATAGGTTGCCTTCCTTTTTAACTCCAAGGATTTTTGCTCTGGAGTTTATGAGACAAAGGTTGTTATCAGAGGAGGAGCACTTCGGTGCTTTCCGAAAATCTTTGAATGTTAAATTTCCTTTTAAGGTCGGCCCTTTCATTTTTAAAGGCAAAGGTGCCCTAGCATGTATAGAGAGATTGATGGAACCTATGGATTTCGTTAAGGATGTAAATATGAACTACGACCCCCACCAGGTGATATCATTAAGAAAGCAAGCAAACAGGAACAAACCCTTTGAGCATCAGGCTGTTGAAGGGTTAGCTGAAGCAGCTAATTTGCTCCAGTTCACTGATGAGTCCAAAGATGAGACAGAGGCACATCCTGCATCTCGTTCAGAGATCCAAATCACAGAGGGTGTCAGTGTTGCTGTCAAGAGGAGTTTGGCCGAAGCCGAGAGTATGGATATGGAAGAAGAAACATCCCATAAGAAGGCGAGGCTTCTCGTAGGAGGCGAGATCGTGGATGAAGGGGCGTCCGGAGTTTTCAAAAAGGCGGCTTTGGTTCCCCTGAAGACAGTTCAGGTCAGTCAGTGTTCTTTTAAAGATTCAGAAGGTGACGGTAACAGTCCAGAGTCCGGCCCCTTGTTTAAATCAAAAGAAGAGCTCAAGGCGAGCTACCTAGAAAAGAGGAAGCAATCCCTGCAGGAAACGAGAAATCTGCTCCCGAGGGTAAGGAACCTGCATAGTTCTAAAACATCTCTAGTTTCTGCCAGAGATGCAGAGAAGAACACTTTCAAGATGGCCATTGTGAATGATAAAAGAATGTCTAAAATAGAAATCCGTCTGGACAAAATTAGTACTCCAGACAAGATACAGTTGCACAAGAAAACCAGCGACATTCTTTATTCAAACCTGTTGCAAGCCATGATGACGATAAATAAGTTGCAAGCGTTGGTAGACAAGTTGGAAGTCCAATTGAGACATGAGAAAGTGGAAAACAAAGCAAATGTTGTTCAGGTGAAAAAACTGCAAGCAGATAACGCCAGCTCAGACAATACCCAGGCCGTAAAGAAGTTGTTAGAAGAGAAAGATAATTCCCTACAAGTTTTGAAGAAGAGGTTGAAGATGCCAGGCTCAGAACATGTCCAATCAGCAGAGTTGCTAGCCCTCCAGGAGGAGAAAGATAAACTCCATCAGGAA
>LPNX011048149.1:214361-237116 GCA_001517045.1 Pseudotsuga menziesii
GACAAATAATGCCACCGCTTTTAAGTCCAAGAAAATGATAATTTTTTGTCATAAGTATCACATAAGCCTGAATCATTCGACAGCATACTATCCTCAAGGAAATGGGTTGGCCGAATCTTCAAACAAAATTCTGGTAAGGATCATCAAAAAGTTGTTGGAGGAGAACAAAAGATCCTGGCACACCAAACTCAAATATGCTCTATGGGCTGACAGGATTAGCACAAAAAGGGCAATTGGCATGTCTCCTTTCCAGCTGGTATATGGAACTGAAGTAATCTTTTCGGCGTCATTAGGGGTCCCAGTTATGAGATATTTCCAAGATCAGCAAGAGGAACCAAACCACATACAGCGTAGGATAAATCAGATCATTGAACTAGACGAATGAAGGTATAAGGCCTATAATAAAGTACAGTCACATCAAGAGAAAATGAAAAGTACTTTTGACAGAAGGGTCAAAGAAGAAAAATTTCAGATCGATGACCTAGTTCTGAAGTGGGATGCCCCTAATGAAGAGAAACACGGGAAGTTTGACCCTATGTGGGTTGGACCTTATGTTATTGCTGGATATAGAGGGCAGAATGCATTCTTGCTGGAGTACACAAACGGGGTTCCTCTTGAGAGCAACCCTGTAAATGGGAGATATCTGAAGCATTACCTATCCTAGGGAAGGAAGGTAAAACTTCTATTATAGACTGTATATATTTTCTTTACCAGTCAATAGGTAGGGTAAGCCGAAGACATTTGGAGCTTGCAGTGAAAGCCCCAAGGTCCAAGAGGCATATCATTCCTTTCTAAAAACATACATAAAAATTATATATGCACAAAAATGAAAAATGGGTTTTTTAGAAATTATTATGCAAAGTGAAAAGTAGGCACCTGGTCTACAAGTTCTTTGATACCTCGCAGGGAGGATATCATCCCCAGATGGAGCCAGCTATTAACACCTGTATTTAACAAAAGAAATATAAGACAAAGGGGAGGTAAAATTGTATTGTTTAAATACTTTGGTTTAAAGATTATAGTACAAAAGTGATGTAATGGTCTAAAGAGCAGCCAAGTTAGCAAAATCCTAGGCTGTGATCGAAAGGAGGAGCCAATCCATGGCTGACACTCCCTCCGCCTTTCAAAACATGCGAGGAGGATAGCAGAAGTTCGGGCCTTTAGCCCCCTGCGCAAAATCAAGGGTTACAAATTGATCCAGGGACGATCTGCGGTTCAGAACAAATCCGCAGGGAGAAAGCGCAAGTTAGTTAAAGAAATGGGAGCTGGCGGAATCACATATATTCCTCTCGATCCGATGGTGGAGGGACGAAATCGGATCACATCGGCGGCTGGGATTGATTCCGCAGCCGAAACATGCACGCGGGATAACCTTCGAGCCACCCAGCGGAACCCATTATTGGCTACTCGATCCAACGGTTGGAGATCATAGGGTAATAGATCTACGGCTAACAATGATTCTGGGATGGAAACTTGCGCACCGGATAAACTCACATCACTCAGCGGAATGTGGTACGTGTCACATGATCGGACGGTTGACAAGCGCTGGGCAATCCCATCAACGGCCGGAAAGAATTCTGAAGGAGGAACAGGCGCAGAGTATAATCCCGGATTGCCCGGCGGAATCGGGTATGTGGTGCTTGATCCGACGGCGTGGAGCTGAAGGCAGATCGCATCAACGGAGGAGAGGTATTCCGCTGATCTAAGTTTCCCGACGGATAAAGTGAAGGATCCCAGCGGAATTGAGTGGGCGCCACATGATCCAATGGCCCGCCCATAAAGGAAAATCAGATCGACGGCTGTGGATGTGTCCGGGACCCAGAGTTGCACGGTAGTTAAGATCAGATGGCTCAGTGGAATGTGGGACGTGGCGTTTAATCCAACGGTGAGAGGTGGAAGTACGTCACATCGACGGCCTCGAGCGACCCCGAAAGGGAAACTTACACGGTGCTTAGCGTCAAGATGCCCGGCGGAAAAGGACACGTGGTGTACGATCCGAAGGCCAAAAATTTGCACAGAAGAGATCAAAGGTCGGAAATGAGCCCGAAGGAGAAAGATGCACGGCTGTTAGAGATAAGTAGTGGTTGCGGAAATAAATGCTTCCTACGTGTCTAGTCGGGGCATTCCTATAAAGGAAGAATTGACCTCTTCTACGATTATTTTATTGCTCGGGACCCGGCGAAAAGGACCTGTCGATTTGGGCGCTTCCAGTTGTCAGTACCAGACGCGCTCCGAACACGCGCCTCCACAGTGAGCCAGGTAGGACCTTGATCCTGTAACTTCTTCGCCCAATTATTATTATAAATTGAGAAATGGACCAACAGAGCGAAGCTTCTGTGTCTAGTCGGATCCTGGATGAAAGGGAAGAATTCTTGGTAGATAGACACAGAGGTGTCTGCGACCCTTTCCTGTCTACAGGAAGTGTGTCTGGCAGCAAAGAAAGGTTATGGTCTTATTTTTGGCAGGGAAATGATGTTCTGAATGTGTGCAAGTCCTTCTTATACTTTTTTTCCCTGGAGCAAACCCTCCACTTCCATGAATTTGCCGAATGGTGCGCGGTAAATTATTCTCCCTCTCGGAGGGTCATTGTGAGTCAGTCCGCATCTAGGATATTGTGTAAAATTGATGCTTCAGTAGTAAGACAAAATATTAGTTTACCCGAAAGTTACCCTGGAAACCATGAGTCTGTAAATGAAGCTGTCCTTGCCGAGTTTTTTCGAAGTTGCCCAACAGATGCTCGCTCTCGATTCCTGTCAAGTATCCTGAAGGAAGGTCGGTCCCTGGAAGGCCTTTCCTTACCTTACCCCTTGCACGTTTTCATAACTGAGGTGCAATTGGTAATGTCTTTGGTTTGTCAGGTGTTAGGTCTAGATGACGATTGTCGTATAGGTGATGTTATCCTTGGTTTCCTGTTAAGAGTAAATTCTTTGAGTCCCGAGTCCCAGTCAGTTCCTGTACTTAATTTAGACGAGTATCTTGCCGAAGCAATCCACCTCCAACTGACTGAATTTCCCAAGGTCCAGTTTTTTAGGTTTCAAACACACTTACTTAACATGTTGATATGTTCCAATGTTACCGAATTGAAGTTCTTGAGTACTCTATCCTCTTCTGATTTTCCAAAGCAAATCCACCTGATCGAATTTGCCAATTCGATCATGTCTGAAATATACAGGATGTTGTTTGATGGAGAATTGCCCCCGGTCTTCGATGAAATGAAATATTTGATGCAGTCTTCACCCGAAGGTCGGGTGGGAGACTGGTTCCTGTACAAAGATTACACTTTTTTGAGAGTGTACGGCTTTACCGGTCAGCCTTATAGGTTGCCTTCCTTTTTAACTCCAAGGATTTTTGCTCTGGAGTTTATGAGACAAAGGTTGTTATCAGAGGAGGAGCACTTCGGTGCTTTTCGAAAATATTTGAATGTTAAATTTCCTTTTAAGGTCGGCCCTTTCATTTTTAAAGGAAAAGGTGCCCTGGCATGTATAGAGAGATTAATGGAACCTATGGATTTCGTTAAGGATGTAAATATGAACTACGACCCCCACTAGGTGATATCATTAAGAAAGCAAGCAAACAGGAACAAACCGTTTGAGCATCAGGCTGTTGAAGGGTTAGCTGAAGCAGCTAATTTGCTCCAGTTCACTGACGAGTCCAAAGATGAGACAGAGGCACATCCTGCATCTCCTTCAGAGATCCAAATCACAGAGGGTGTCAGTGTTACTGTCAAGAGGAGTTTTGCCGAAGTCGAGAGTATGGATATGGAAGAAGAAACATCCCATAAGAAGGCGAGGCTACTCATAGGAGGCGAGATCGTGGATGAAGGGGCGTCCGGAGTTTTCAAAAAGGCGGCTTTGGTTCCCCTGAAGACAGTTCAGGCCAGTCAGTGTTCTTTTAAAGATTCAGAAGGTGACGGTAACAGTCCAGAGTCCGGCCCCTTGTTTAAATCAAAAGAAGAGCTCAAGGCGAGCTACCTAGAAAAGAGGAAGCAATCCCTGGAGGAAACGAGAAATATGCTCCCGAGGGTAAGGAACCTGCATAGTTCTAAAACATCTCTAGTTTCTCCTAGAGATGCAGAGAAGAACACTTTCAAGATGGCCATTGTGAATGATAAAAGAATGTCTGAAATAGAAATCCGTCTGGACAAAATTAGTACTCCAGACAAGATACAGTTGCACAAGCAAACCAGCGACATTCTTTATTCAGACCTGTTGCAAGCCATGATGACAATAAATAAGTTGCAAGCGTTGGTAGACAAGTTGGAAGTCCAATTGAGACATGAGAAAGTGGAAAACAAAGCAAATGTTGTTCAGGTGAAAAAACTGCAAGCAGATATCGCCAGCTCAGACAATACCCAGGCCGTAAAGAAGTTGTTAGAAGAGAAAGATAATGCCCTACAAGTTTTGAAGAAGAGGTTGAAGATGCCAGGCTCAGAACATGTCCAATCAGCAGAGTTGCTAGCCCTCCAGGAGGAGAAAGATAAACTCCATCAGGAAATGATGGAATACAAAGGGAAGGCTGGAGAGATACAAGAGGAGAAGGATAAGTGGAATGCCGAGAAGGAAGAACTGCTGCCCCAAATTTCCGTAATGGAGAAAAACCAGACTGTGGAAAAGGAGATTATGGATGAGCTAATAAGCCAAACCCCTCCCGGTGACGACTTATTTATTGTAGATATCCGAAAGCCATTAGCTGATTGTTCTGCAGATGACCTGTTGGAGTCTATGTCCCAAGTGAGTTTAAGGGAGGAAACTATTAAGGAATTGCAAGCCGAGAATGAAAAGGTGAAAGCCGAGTTAACCAAGGTAAGCGAAATCAGAATGCAGCTCTTACAGGACAAGAGCCAATTACAGCAGAAGGTTGATGAACTGAAAGAAAAATGTATTGGGAAGGGCCCCCTTCAGGGGGTGAAGCACATCATTTGGGACACCCTAAGTATTGAAGTTACCAAGTTTAGGTACTACCTTAATTATATTGATGATTTGTGTGGATTGATAGATTCAGCTCAGCAAATATTGAGAGTGGTAAACGAACACATGGCGAAAAGACCTCTCGCTACAACCCAAAACACCCTGGATTTCCTGAATTCATTAACATATCAAAAGTTGCATGACATGGGCATAAAGGACAGAGTCTCAATAATCCTGTCAGCAAAGAAAATCATTCACAAGCACCAGTTAATGAAGATTGTTCAGGACAGATCAGAAGAATTAATGGTACAGGTCAACAATTTCAAAAAAGAGTTTGAAGGGCTGTTCGAAAACGGGTTGCCATGCTTTTGGAACGAAAAGGGTCAGATGCTCCCACAGGAACATTATAATCACCTGATTGTCAGGGCTCGTATGGACCATTCAAAGTTTAATGAGCTGGAGAAAAGCCTGTCGGGACAAACCATTGTGGACATGCTAACTGAAGATTTCAAAATCCTGCAGAAGTTCACAGCTATCAGAACCAGATTGCCTAGAAAGTCCTACGAAACATACATGGAGCTCAAGGTAGCCATCCGGGAAATGATGGAAAGCGACACCCCAAGTTCCGAATAGTGGAAGGCTGTAGAGCGGCTGGGAAAAACAAAGTTTACTCTTCCTCCGTAGGAACAAGTGGCAGATACCATGGAGCTAATGGGGCAAAGACTCAGAGCTGATTTGGCAAAAGATGTGGTGCTGCTGGAGCAAAGATTCGGAGCTGATGGACCAAATTTTGTTATCCAGTTGTTTCATGCTTTATGATCGGTTAGGAATGGAATTGTAACAACTTCCTAGTGGTGTAGGATTTCAGTTACAAACTCTAATTTACGCCGGTCATTCTGTTATTGATCTGCTGGAGGCAGACTTATTATTTGATCTATAAATTTGTATCTCTTTTATGAGATGGGGGTTGGAACCCATCAGATGAAGTAATTTGTGGAGAACGTATCTGTCTCATTTTTTAATACCAAATGAATGCATGAGAGTTCTTTTTCAGAGATTCATGTATCATTGACATTGCAGTCCGTGCTTTCTTTCTCTGTGTGATTTGTAATTTTTCCTATGTAACGCTCCATTCTGTTTCTCTTCTGTCGTATCTGGAACATAGTGTTTGATGTTTAGAATTCATATGCTTATGCTCTATTCATCGTTTCAGGTATTATATGATCTTTTCTACTAAAATTGATTTGGAATTCATCTTAGACGCTCTGTATTGAGGGGCTGTTCTCTCATTTCTTCTATTTTCACCCTGACAAATGAAATGACTGCAATTATGTGATTATCTTGCCTTTGGAAAATCCCGTGTATGAAATTTGGGAATATTTTTATATGTATATGACTCCGTTGCCCAATAGATATGTGATTGTTTCAACCAAATAAACTTTTAAATATTGTTACCGTTTGATCTTGCAATTGGCAAAGTTCATATTGAGAGATCCCTCTCAGGGAGAGAATATCAATATCTTCCTAAAGTGGTTTTGTTGTTACCTCGGGGTGTGCCTTTTACAACCTGGGTACATTCTGAGTGCTAACAGCAGGAACGACACATTTTGGAAAAAATAGTTCGTTCCGCAGCTCACAAAAACACACAAAAATGCATAAATTTTCAAAAAGTTAACTAAATCAAATTATGACAAATACATAGAAACCATGATAAACAACATGGGAACCTCAAAAATTACTAAGGAATTTAAACATTACCTTAGCATATAGGATTGGGAATCCCGTGTTTAGGATAAAACATTGGATATGTTGTATCTATAACAAATGCCGACTAGTTGGGATGAAACAATTAGCTTTGTAAATAAGAACTTCCTTTCATAGAAAAACATGTCAATAAACAAGTATTTCAGCCTTAAATTTTATAAAGTGTTTATATAAGAATGCAACCAACAAGCAGAATTATCAAAAATGATTGATATATCCCCATCTAGGAGAGATTACAAATGATGCAAATCCAATAAGGAGGTACAAGAAATAATAAGGATCCCTTACCTTTAGCCAATCATAGGCATACAGTTTGGTTTGAACCTAGGAGAAAACCTAGGACTACTCCAGACATACAAAACATAGGTCACCTTGATTTTTTTTATTTTTTTTAAAAGAAAACCTATAAGGCTTTATTGACATAAGACCACTGCCTCAATTTGGTAATCAGTTCCATTCACAACCCTTGTATGGAAACTGAAGAATCCATATTGATAAGGAGACCCCTTGTCTTTCAGTTGTACCGCCGAAAGCAACTATCATGGCCTGGTAACCATATAATGATAATTTTAGTCCAACATCAAACCTATGATCATGGTAGGGTTGGCTTGTGATAAGACCCCTTTGTCCTTATGTACAACAATTTCCTTACAGGAGAAAACAAGAATTTATTTGAGTGTGAATTACAAGACACTACCATGGCTTGATATCCATATAATAGTAGTGTTACTCACTGATGCTTTTCAGATCATGAATTAACCAACCTATGATAGGATATTCCATCTTTCAGAAGAGACTGAAATTCACCTCCCTAGTTTAATGGTGACGATATAATTCCACCAAGCATATATGAACCTAATGGGTTGGATTGTGATAAGACTTCCCATCTCGCAATCCACAATCATTAAAAAAAATCAATTTTCAATGTGACTATGTGTTATAGCTCAAAATGACACATCTCTGGATGTGACCACTTTCCCATGATTCCATTGCATGTTGACACTTCCATGATGACACTTCATGAAAGTCACTAAAAAAACACCTAACTTGTAGGACCCATATCTGGAGTTCTATAACTCCATTTTACCTCTTTTTTGCACCGTTGGAAATGTATCTGAGCTTGCTAAAACTTTTTAGAAGAAACTAAAGTCTAAAAACTCCTAGAAGTACCCTTGTAAAATCCACGAATAAGTTCTTTATCAAGCATTCTAATTCTATCTCGTAAAATCCATGAATAAGAGCTTTATCAAGTATTCTTCGAGATTTCCAAAAATGAAGAAGGTCCCAAGTTTGCTTTCTTGGACTCGTTAAACCTTTACAAGAAAGAGGGGAAGGGAAGTTCATTCACATGTATTTTACAACATGGCAGCAAGTCTTGTTTCCTTGAACAAAGCACAAGTTTTGAGTCTATCAACAGTTCACTTCTACTATTTTGACCTTATCCTAATTTAGAGTTTTGTTACTCCTCTAGTTGGTTTATTTTCCAATTATATGGGGAATATATCAATGTGTTATACATTTAATATTTTTTTTGTTGGTATTTTTGTGTCAAAAGCTGCCTAAGTCACTTTCATGTCATGCTCACTATTCAAGGATTAAACCTTTGTCGGCCATTCTACAGTTTCCTTGACCTTTTGTGTCGACCATTCCCTGGTATCAGTTCATTACATCATGTCTTCTATGGTCCTTGTCATGAAATTCAGTACCAATTCTAGATCCAATGAGTCTTTGACTTACCTCGTGTTGGATGATGAAGGATGCCTTAATCCCTTCCTTCCAACGGATCTCTTCCTATCAACTGCAACACATATTACTCTGGGAATGATATTTAGAGTTTTATGAAAGTACCTTGGGGATTGCAGTCATCAGTGGAAATTTCCCTCACTATTGGATAGTGGGAATACCTTATTGTCTCCTACTCAATGGATTCTTCAAGTGTTTGAATTCAAGTCCTTGTATTCACACTTGTTAGAATGTACTAGGTACCTTAGGGACCATTTTCATTAATGTGGTTTCCCTCGTGTTTGCTAATGGTTCTCATTATTGACCAGTAATCAAATGGTTCCTACATATTCAACTTCAACTCCTTTATTCGCATGGTTAGGATTCGTACCTTTTGGGAAGTTTGGATTGAAGACATTGGGCCGAAGTAGCATCATCATTTTTTTCTATTGCCCAAGCTGCACAAGACCTTGTCACACTTCATATGACATTTTGCTGAGACATAGATACACCTTGTATTCTTGTGGATATGATCGATTGTTGAGAATGGATCCACCTTGTTCATTTGTGGCCATGACTCCTTTAGATTTGATATGGCGCCTTTTTGCATATTGAGCGAACATAGATATGTTGGATCCCCCTGTTTATTTCTGGTGATATTTTGTATACAGACTTGTATGTCCCAGAGATCAATTTTGTCTAACATTTATCTCTCTTTCAAGTACCTTTGTTCAAGCCCTTTGATCTTGCATTCTCTGCCCTCTCCATACTCAATTGTTTCCTTTATAATGTATTTCGGCTATCGTCTTCCCCTCTAACCTCATACATTAGGGGGAATCTTTTATAGCTCAAAATGACACATCTCTACCTGTGACCACTTTCCCATGATTTCATTTCATGTTGACACTTCCATGACGACACTTCATGAAATTCACTGAAAAAACACCTAACTTGGAGGACCCATATTTGCAGTTCTGTAATTCAGTTTTTACCTCTTCTCTGCACCGTTGGAAAGGTATCTGAGTTAGCTAAGACTTTTTAGAATATATTAAATTCTAAGCATTCCCAAAAGTACCCTAACAATGATATTTTTTATGCATACATGAGTTTCCTTAAGGAAACCCGCGTATTTTACACAACTTGTCTATATAATACTCCCGTATACCCTGAAAACGTGACTATTTTCATTGCAACCCATGTGTCCTATGTGAGTATTTTCATTGAAACTCGTGTATACCTACTACATACATGACTTATGTCTCTGCAACCCACGTATTCATGTCAAAAATATGTTTTTCGAAGTTTGGATAGTTTGGGTGGTTATGCAACTAACTCCTTCAGTTGTAACTACTTTGCCTTTGACCCTATCTCTTTAGAAACATATAAATAGAGGTAGGGAGGTCGATGAGAAGAGACATGAATCTTTGCATTGTTATGCTAGAGGAATTTGAGATCTCATTCTCCCACCTTTTCCCTAGTGATCATCCCCTTGTGTTTCAGAGCTTGGAGGCTTAGTTCCTTGGAGAAGAGAAGCAGCAGATCCATATCAAGGTTTTGTGAAGTGTCCAACTTGAACAGAAGGTATATTTGTACTTGTTTTCAAGATTAATAAAGATGTGATGTTCTTCTTCTTCCCAAATAATTGTTCAATGTGTGATTGAATCTCAATTTATGATCATATTATGATGTTAGTCAAATTATTATTTCATGTTTATTTGATTATCATTTCTATATATGTGGTCATATTGGTTTGAATAAGGTATAATTAATTTTGCAGGTCTCTTGGAGCAAGAGGAGCAAGAGAAGGATTAATGGGCTGCTTGGATCAACCTTCGTTTGTTAAGGTATGAACCATTATAATCTCTGAAACTTGCTTATATATACTTGCAAAACCATTTGCATCTCTCTTTCAACCCCATTACATTGATGACCTCTTAAACCCTAGCCATAGGAAACTTTCCTTTACAACACTATGATAGGATCCAGAGCAAATAGGGATGACCAAATTATAAGATATGTTGTATTTCACTAATGAAACATGAGGTAGTAAGAACTAGTTACTCCCACAACCCCAATCACAGGAATAAATAATATGTAAATATGTTGACCAAGATGAGAATGTATCAATCTAAAATCCTACAATTTATTGGTTGTCAATTCTATATGAAACAAATCCTGACATAGGCTTAAAAGGATAAAACTGACAATTTATTTAAAAATCAAAGTACTACAATCTTGAGACAAATTGATCAACCACCATTACTGAATGTGTAGAAATTATTAAAACACCTACTAATATCGGGAAAATCAATCAAAACAAAGGAAACAAAAAAATGAACACACCAAACCTATATACATAACGTATCAATTTATTCAAACAAAATAATTTTTGAGCAAAGAAACATTCACTGGGTAAGTATTAATGACTCCCTCTAGTGTCTGCAACTGAACAATGCTAGGACCAATATTTTCTGTAACAATGAAAGGTCCTAGCCAAAGGCATTGAAACTTGGAATATCTGTTATTGTCCTTATGTTGTTTATCCCATCTCTAAACCAAATCCTCTACTGAAAATATCTATCAGAAGAATATTTATCAACGAACCATATTTTAACTAACATTGATGTTGATACAGTTGGTTTTTTGTCTTTTCTGTATCTTCTTCCAACTTAAGCAAAGTATCAATCCTCTGCTGAAGCGAGGATGAATCATCTTCTTGAACAGATTGGGCTAGTTGTAATGAGGGGATATTAATATTGGATGGAAGGATGACTTCCTTGCCATAAAATAAATAGTAAGGATAATTTCCAATGGCTACCTTTGGGGTAATTTGGTCTTCCCAAAGAGCATTGGAAAGTTGGGTGTGCCAATATTTATGATGAGAGGCCATTGTTTTATTCAAAATTTTTATCAAGTTCTTGTTAAAAGATTCAGCAAGCCCATTTCCTTGTGGATAATAATTGGTATAAAACTTGATTTCAATCCCTATTTCAAGGGCATAGTGTGTGAGATCAATGGACGTGAAATAAGATGCATTGGCCAAAAACTAGATATTCAGTGGCACCAAACCTAGTGACTATTTAACTGTCTGGGAAGGATATCACTTGGTTTATATTGCACTATCTGAGGGGAATTGCTTCAACCCATCTGGTAAAATAATAAGTGGTTGTCATGATGTACTTGTGTTGCAGGGAATAAACGAGGTTGATGGGTCTGACAAAATCCAATCCCCATTGTCGAAATGGGAATTGAAATTCTACTGGCTGCAAGGGGAAGGTGGGTTCTTTTAACTTTTCCAGCACACTTCTTACAAGGCTCACATTTCCTAACATAAACATGGGAATCTCTGAAAAAGGTAGGTCAGTAATATCCTACCCTTATGATTTTGTCAGCTGTCATCTCTCCTGAGAAATGTCCTCCTGCAAGTCCTGCATGAAATTGGAAAATAACATCATCAATTTGGTCCTTCTCTAAACATCTGAGGAAAACCCCATAATAATTCTTTCTAAACAAAATACCATCAATAAATTGATATGGAGATAGTTTTAACCTTAAAGCTCTACGTTTTTTGGATTCAATAGTTTCAGGGGAAAACTGTTAGATTTTTATCAATTTAGACAGTATTATTTTAGGATCTTATCTGAGAGAATAGCATGCACAACAATCAATCACAAGATATAATAGACACAAATATTTTCCTTGGGTAAACCATAAAGGAGTAAAACCTGCAACTTCCTCAAAGATAGAATAAGCACCAATAGTAGCAGTAAAACCCAAAGATAGTAAGATGATCTCTAACAAATTTTCTCTCTCTTATCCCAGCTCCTTCTCTCTCACTCATGTGCTACAACTGAGTGTGAGTGACTGTGTGATAAATAGAGAGGCTCACTCTCTATTTATACTAATTCTCAACATGACAATAATTCACCAGGGATGACTTCTCTAGGAGAGTCTAATAACCCTAGTGCCCCACAACTGCAGGGACTTTAACCCTTGATCAATAAGGAGGGTTACCCTCTATTACTTTACATTACTTATTTACATTATTGATTCTCCTGATAGGAACATCGGGGTATGACATGACCCAATTACATTACTCATACTTCCTGATAGGAACATTGGGGTACAATACATAATATATACAAGTGAATACATTCCAAAGTTACAAATACATAAACACTCCCTCTTAACTAGGAAGGTATTATCTTGACACAATACATAAACACAAGTATTCTTCTCTGGATCATCACTAGATCAACATCAAGTCTGGATCATCACTGGATCAACATCAAGTCTAGATCATCACTGGATCAATCATAAAGTCTCGATCATCATCATCATTACTGCTTTTGCTATCTTGATAAACTGGTGCTATCTCCCAATCCTTCTCATCATAGGAAGTTCTACAGAGCCATCCCTTTTTCATGCTAGTTGTAGGCCTATCCTCCACGCAGGTCTTCATCTTTTTCAGCACTTATATCTGACCATGGGAAGAACACATCCTGCAACCATGTCAGAAAGGCCCTCCCAGCACTTACATCTGACCATGGGGGGAACACATCCACCACCATGTCAGAAAGGCACACCCATAAATCACATTTGAACATGGGAGGAACACATCCCGCAGCCATGTCAAAAAGGCTCAGCACTCACACCCTATCATGGGAGGAACACATCCCGAAAGGCCCAACACTTATATCCAACCATGGGAGGAACACATCCTGCAACCATGTTGGAAAGGCTCAACACTTATATCTGACCATGGGAGTAACACATCCCACAACCATGTTAGAAAGGCCTAGCACTCACATCCAATCATGGGAGGAACACATCCCACAACCATATTGGAAAGTCCCAGCACTTATATCCAACCATGGGAGGAACACATCCCGCAACCATGTTGGAATGCCCAGAAGTACCCTAAAAATGAGATTTTTTATACATACGCGAGTTTCCATAAGGAAACCTACATATTGTACACAAATTGTCTATATAATACTCGCATATAGAATGAAAATGTGACTATTTTCATTGCAACCTGCGTGTCCTACGTGATTATTTTCATTACAACCCGTGTATACCTACTGCATACACAACTGATGTCTCTACAACCCGCGTATTCATGTCAAAAATACTTTTTTCAAAGTTTGGGTAGTTTGGGTGGTTACGCAACTGACTCCTTCAGTTGTAACTACTTTTACTTTGACCCTATCTCTTCATAAACATATAAGTAGAGGTAGGGAGGTTCTGTAGAAATTCCAAATCCTTGATGGCATAAGGAATTTCATAAACAGGCTAAGGATCTAGGCACACAATTAACCTCACATAGAATTGTAGCGAATTAGCATAAGGAGAGAAGAAGAAGAATTAATGAACACACATTAATGAATGATCAATAAATGATAATTGATATTATTGCATAGGTAATACACCCTTATAAAGGAAAAAGGAGTTTCTAGAAGACAAATCAAGCTAGCTCATAAAGCAGGATTACTAATTATGATAAACCCCATAGTTGTCTAAAGCACTTTCCCAATCTATCAAGCACCTCACAAATTAGAAATAGCATGTGTGAGTGATTATGAGTGAAGGAAATACTTGCTAATCCTAGAATATGGAGAGAAAATTATGGATGATGGGTTGGCAACAAAAGCTGCCAATTTCCTAGTTGACTAGCTTTACCTTATCCATAGAAAAGCAGGATAAAGCAGAAAAAACAGAATAAAGCAGAATATGTTGTAAAGCGCAGTTACCAATTCTGGATGGCCATAAAGTGGTGACAATCAATCCAGAATCAGAAATAAATCATTTCTGGATATAGATGGCAAGTGTTGACTCTAAGGTGCAAGTGGATTCCAACAATCTAAGCTAGTGGGTAGGAAATCAATCAAATAATGATTAATTATTTTATGAGTGGGTTTATTATATTCCAACACCCCCCTTTAAGCCTGACTATATGATGATATCCCTAAACTAATTAGAAATATATATGCATATAGGGCCAAGCAACAAAGCTATGGTCACCCTTTTACAATTTATCTTGTCCAAAGAAATGAGGAAAATCCTCCCTCAAGAAAGGACATGAAAAGCAATAACAAAAAAGCTAAAGTGCTGGTGTTGCTACTGATCCAAACTAAATCCTAATGTCTGGAGGAATCTTCTTCTTGGGAAGAAGATAAATATGCTCACTTGGATGAAGGACAGCTACAAGATGGAAACTAGGATCATGTAGAACAACTGAGATCCAATGATGTGAAGGCAATAATTAAGGATCTTGAGACTTGTAATCAGCTCCAAGATGATGAGATGACTTGGAATTCGAACGAGTAGAGATGAAATGAGCTCCAGATAGGTGAAATAATTGTCCAAGTGAATGTATAATGTCTCCATCTTCATTTACAGAGAGAGGATGTGTGAAAGTGATCTTATAGGAACATAGAGAAGGAATAGGATCAAAGAGTGTGAATTCATGGGCTCCATGGGTTGATCTATCTTCCAAAGAATCCAAGAGATCACAAATAAGCACAATAGTAGACTCATGGGAATATACTGGTAAAGAATCCTCTATGGTAGAAGTATGAGAGGAGGAAAGATAGTGATGTTCAAAATATTCAAGGAGGCTCTAAGAATGAGGGCCAAGAACAAAGGAGGAGCTATAGAAGCACATGGGATCAAGTATGGTAAGTGGAAAAACATTAGAAGGACTTGATTTGGCTAAGCAAACATCTTGGAAGTCACTGGGTTTCACACCATCAAGAAGAGAGGCATGCACAAAGTGTGAGAGGTCTGGCATATGGATCTCAAAATCCATGATAGAAGACATAGAGAACACTGAAAGTGTGAGTGAATCATCAATAGCAATAATAGCTCCATTAGTCACTTATTTTTCATCAACGACATCATAATAAGATGAATCAAGATCTTATAATTCAAGATACACATAAAAAGATGGCTCTTCAATATTTACTTCTTGATTGAAAGAGGAAGCATTTGAATCAAAGAGAGTAGTAGCAACAAGAACTGTATGAGAATCTTCTTATTCATGATCAACTTTATTAGAGACTATAGAGGCCAAGACATCTTGAGAGAGAGAAATCATTGAGGAGCTAGAGGCACTCTCCACATAGCTAGAAGGATCCTCATTTTCCTTTCCCAAAATTCTATCCAATGTTTTCCAAAGATCCTTTGGGTATTCAACAGAATCAATAAGGTAGCGCATGCTTGGAGAGATATCTACACAAATGGATCCAATTGCTCTATCACAATCATTCAACCAGTCACTTAGATCTTCATAAGACACTTCACCAGCTCTGGCACATTGGTGAGTCTACTCAAGGGACCTAAACAGGTTATGTCCCTTGTGATTTCTGGGTTACGTTGGAGACAGTGTTCAGAAGCCCCAGCAATGCTTTGATATACCTTTATGATTGATGCAAGCATACTTGTACCATAGAGACTCTGACTCTCAATCAGCAAGTCCATACAACTATGTACCATTCCAGATCCAGTAGACCGGCAGTCATGAAGATATAGCATTCCATGAGAATACCATGGATCCAATATACCCAATCCGTATTGTATTCAGCCTCACATGGAGGCAACCATTATTGTAACATCAGTTGTATATGATCAGCTCTTGTATGTTAGAGCATAGATCAAATTATTCTTTTGACATTGTCATGAGCATGGGTATTCCTACCTCATCCATACACATGTCACACATTTATTGTATCTCATCCATTGATGGGAACCATATTAATACAAAAACCAAAAGCCACCATGCCCCAGCCCCAGAAGCACCACCTCCACGCAGCAAATCCTATGATGTATGTCAGCCATACGTTGAGCTCTTTCCCTCACACATCAGGGGGCAATCTATTAACCCAAAAATCCCCCACTAAGCTCTTAATGGCCTACACCACCCAACGACACCATCTCACGATCCTCATATCCCTCCATTAGACCCCCACACCCTCAAAATAGCCTAAGGATGAAGAAAAGGGCTTAAAAACCCCAAAAAAAGCCTAAAATAGCCTCCTAGGAGCTAAAGCCCTCAAAAAGGGGCTAAAACCCTAAAATGGGCTAAAGTTAGGGTAGAAGGGGATAAAAGCCCAAAAAAGGGGCTAAAGCCCTGACCAAGGGCTTAAAACCCTAAAACCCTTAGAAAAGCTATAAAAGGAGGGTGGGGGGTCACTCTCAAAACACTTCTCCCTTACATATTGTTATGCTGCCCATGGATGCCTTGAGACACAGTTGCCTCTCAAGCCACCCACGCTCCCTCTCCTCCATTTCCATTGAGCCAAAGCTCCCCAAACAAGAGAGGTGCTTCCACAAGCTTGGGTGTGGTGGCTCATTTCCACCCAAGACAAGGTATACCCATGTTTATTGTTGTTTCTTAGTTGTTTAGTTTGCTTTGATTTCTAACCCTTATTTCATTTGTAGGTTTTTTTGTTAACATTGTTTTGCAGGTTATTGTAGCTTAGGATTTGTTTGCAGGTTTTATAAGCGGAACCCTACCCATTGTGTGCAGAGGGGTTCAACCTTGCTCCATTTTTCTTCTTTTTGTCATTAGTTTTAGTTTACTATTATGTTCTTCACATTTAGGTTTTATTCTCTGCATTTACCCACTAGCAAGAACCTACCCTTTTGTCCTATAGACAGAAGGGAGCCATTAGTACCCCTGTAGTAGGGAGAAATCCTTACTACAACGTAGAGCAGATGGCTTTCTATGGATTCGTTGATGGTGCTTTCCACCACACCTTGAATCTTACCTCAGCTGCTTGGGTTCTCTATTCCCCAGCTTACGATTTGGTTAGTTCAGGAGCGGTTTGTATTGGTCCCGCTACCAAAAATATTGTCAAATATGGAGTAGTCATAGGTCTTCTAACTGAAGCTGCCTCCCAAGATGTTCGCAACTTGGTAATCTTAATGGACTCACAACTAGTGGTTTGTCATCTAAACCATGTCTATACCATTAGGAATCTAGTGCTTCTCTATCTCTTCTGGAGGTTACGTTTCTTAGAAAGGTCATTTGAGACTATTATCTATAGGCATATCCCTAGGGAATATAATGCAGTTTCTGACTCATTTCCAAATTACATCCTAGACTAGCATATTGCCTATTCATGACATGAAAATCAAACATGGTTCACTGTAAATAAACTATAAAAGACACATAAAACTCATGTAAAATACATTCACCATTTGAGACATATAAACACCAAAATAGAAATCTGTATATATATATATAAACATGCTTTACAAAAAATAGGTCACGAGACCTCATCTAAAGCACTCGGGCTTTTAGGTAAAAAATCATCATACAAAAGTCCTGAAGTTATCTATCAGCTTTCAGTGAATACATCATGCACCCTATCAGCTAGTGATGCTCATGGTAACACATAACTTCCCGAGCTACTCGATGTAGTAGTCTGCTGAAATGACCTGATACTCCCATAGTAGGCCTCTAGTACCTCAATGGGAGGTCATCGATCGAGGCATCCGGGATGTCTAGATTCAACCTCTCGAGGATCTCCTCTAGTTTCCTTGTCACATCATCACCCTATGGTACAAAATGGGCTCCGACTCACCTATCTAATGGGGAATCTCCCCCAGGTCGTGCTGCTCTGACATCTACATGAAAACATTCAAGTCTCATTACTAAACATAAAAAATATAAAACATCAAAACATAAAAACACAATTTACATTTTAGGGTTTTTCTTTCTTACCGATATCACCCCACTATCCACTAGGTGGGAGCACTAGGTCAGGATCACCACTGAAGTAAGTGCCCGCATATGCATAGTCCTCCACCATGAGGAGTTGATCTCTCAACCATCGAAAGAACAGGTCACCAAAATTTACCTTGCCTCTACCAGCTCCAGTACAGGCCATGATCTGGACCCATCTCCACATGCAAGGGTCTTGTGCCCTCAACTCTGTAAAAACCACCTAGGGTCTCATCTATGGAACCCACTCGAAAAAGAAACAAGCTAAAATGGAACCGAAACCAAATTGCTTCAGCTCCCCCTCCCGACACTTGGTCAGCTGATCCTTGAAGACCAGAAGTAGAGCTTCCTCCTAGTTGAAAACTGTGGACTCCATGGCCTCTATGGAGTAGAGCATATGCGCTCTAGATGCCTAGTGTACCCCTTGGCTTCTTGCCACTCTCTACATAGTAAACAAAACTGTCTGTAGAGGGCCATCCACCACTGCTTTTATGGGAATTTTCTTCCCTGATTTCTTGGACCCAGGAATGCAATGGCGGTTTATCAACTCCTGAGTAGTAATGTCCCCTCCACGGGAACCAATCAAAGAGATGGAAGCACCCTGTCTTGATAGGCCTATCAAGAAGTAGATGTCCTCTACTTCAATTGTCAATATATGAGCACCAAATTCAAAATACTATTGCTCTGGATTCCACATCTAGAGGATATGCTCTAATAGTCACTCATGTGACACCATGCTAGGTGTGCGGAAAAACTTTAGAATCCCACAGTCTCTCAACGTGGCTATACAACCCACGTTTCATTCGAAAAATGCATCATCGTTGTCATGTTGCCTCTCTTTCCATATTACCATTTTTTATCAATGGGAACCTATCAAAAACCATCACAAGACCAATTAGAAACATTCCCAATCATTCAAATCATCAAATTTGAGCTAGTTTTTCTTGTAAATGCATTTTTATTTACCCATGGCCGACACCGCCTATGTCCCATTGAGGACAGGTGGTGGTACCGCCTGTGTGCAGTGTTTTCAGTGCAGTTCTAGCAGGGTACCTCTTATCTCGTAAGGGATAAGAGCGGTGCCCGCTTCCATGGTTTTAGGGCTCGCCCAATAGCCCCAAAACACCACCAAAAATCAAAATTGAAAGCATGAAATGAAAGAGTATGCTTTAAGCTATTACCTGGAACTGATGGTGCATGAATCTGACGGTAGATGCTCCCCATATCAGCGATTGAAAATATTGCCAAGAAAATGCTCCAAAGGCTCTCCACTATGGGTAAATGGTAAAATGTTTTGATTTTTTACTATTTACATAAATTTTATATACATTTTAGGTTTTGACATGTTATAGATTTGTTTTAAAATCATTTATTACTCAAAATCTATTAGTCATAATCCTTTAATGTCGGTTATTAGACAATTTAAGACTTGTTTTTCAAGTCATTGCAGGATAGAAGAGATGTAGCAGTAAAAGTTTTGGGAGTTTGTTTTTTACTTTTTCATACTACCATAAAACAGAAAAAGTCTTTTGAGCATTTATTGCGACACTTTGGTCATGTTCTCCAAATTTAGCATCAAAGGTCCGAGTCCTTTTCTGATTCTTTTCATACTCGTAAAATCTCTCATCGTGAAAAGAGACCTAGTGGAGTCTTCTTTAAACTCTTTTCGGTCTCCTTAAATACGAAAATATTGTTGAGTGATCTTGTCTTCTTCATGCTCGTTAAAGAACTTGAAGAGTCATTCATCTGATGATAGGTTATCACTTTTTCGGTTCGGGTGAACTATTTTATGAAAAAGGACCTTGTGGATTCTTCTTTCATGGTTGTTCAGACTCTCTAAACATGAACGATACCCATCTAAATTTCATTGGACTCGTTAAATCAAACATTGAGAGACCCTCTTTTGGGAATGAACCCCTCCTCTCTTAGGTTCGTAAAACATATGAGTTTTGACTTGTCTTCGGACAAGCTATAACGAGTGTTTGTTACCCCATTTGAACTCGTAAAACCAAAAAGAGGCAAACCATGATGGGGAAAATGGGAAGGGAATCATTTTGCAAATAAATGGTAGTAGTTTGTCATTACCTTTGAACATGGCACTTGTCTGCATATCATTTCATTCAATTGGGTATTCAGCTGATCTCCATGACGATCCACTTTCATGATTCATGTCACTCCTTTGAGTCTTTCAAAAGAATGCATTGTCCACCGTTGGACTTTGTGTTTGTCTGTTTTAGTCATGCTGCCAATTCTATTGTCATGCCACCCGATGTTCAAAGGGAAGTTGAAGAAGTTTACCTCTACAGTCAAAACAGTCTTTGTGTCAGTACTTTTGAGTCAGTCTTATGGTTACCTTATTCACATCATTCCAGAACTATGTTCCGAGTTTTGTGTCATCGATGTGGGACTCATCATGCCCCTCCTTCAATGAGACTATTCCCATCGACATCAGCTCATCATCCGGGAAATAGTCTTAGAAACAAAATTTAGTACCTTGAGATATGTATGCCTCAATGACATATTCTCTCGCTCTCGACATAGGTTCACATCATTGACCTTTGATTGATAGAATCGACTAGGTGTTCGACATCAATACATCTATTCACGCTTAGTACATTGTACTAGGGTACCTTGGGAATCATTGACATCAATGGTAATCTCCCTTGCACTTGTTAATGGTTCACATCATTGGATGGTAATCAAGTGGTTTCTACCATGTTCAACTTCAGAACATTGTAATCACATGGATAGAATCGTACTTTGTGGAAGAGGAGACAAAGACCTTGGGTATTTGTTTTGTGCTCATTGTTTTCCCCAGGTTGCAATGGAGTTTTGTATATCTAGCATGGATCCACATTTGTATGGTCATGGCTATGCTCAAATTTGCGTATGTATGACATAGATATAAGTTCTATCTCTGGTAGCTATGTCCAAGTTTGAGTCCTCTATCACATGGATCTATGCTGTATTCTAGTAGCCATGCCTATTTATTCCTCTCATGGATCTACCTTGTATTGGTCCACAGCCATGAGTTGGCTACATTTTTCTATGAGTCAAAAGTATTGATGTACTACAGATTCCTCATCAAAGACATTCACCAACCGAGCTGACATTCTCACCTCGAAGTGACAACTTATTCTCTCAAATCTCTTGCTTATCGTATCCCTATAAGCCTTATGCTTTTGGGGGCATTCTGTTATACCTAAATCCTATCACTATCATGTGATGAGATCCTTAACCCCTATGTTTTCCCTTAATCCCAAAACTTGGAGTGGAAACTTGCTCTGGATATCAATTCTACTTGAAAAAACCTACCACCACGCTTTTCCTTTGGCTGATGAGCGGTACCTTATTCAGCACCACCTGTGTCCTATTATAGAGGAGCAGTGCCACCACTGATGTTCTTTGTCTTTGAAGTGGTTCTCACCGAAAACACTCTATCATAACGGAACAAAAGTAGTACCCTGGGTAAAATGGGAAAAAGATAATTTTCTAGAGGATTCTAGATCATGAGCCTCGTGTCCTCCCTTATCCCTATCAATATGGGTTAGTTGAGCTCAACATCCCTCTTGGTAGGATCTTAGAGCCACCTCACCCACAATGATCTAAACTATCCCTATCCATTGAGCCTTATAAATACAAACTCATATCCATAGTTGAGGGGGATAACTGAATGGTATTGTTATGTTGTTGAATTGACTACCTAGTCCAATCCGTTAGAGAGCACAAGAGAGAAAGTTGGAGCTTTTCGGTATGAAGTGTTTGTCTTGTGGAAGAGTTTTTCAACACTAAGGCAATGGTTGTAAGCTTATTCATTCATTCTTAATGCAAAGCTGATTTCCGTCCCACTTATCTATTGTTTTGACTTCGCATGAATATGTTACTGGATTCCTTAGTCACTAGTATGGATGTGTAGATGATTTTCTGGTAGCTTTGATGTTCTTGTTTGTTTGACATGTTTGCAAGTACATAGGTTCATGATCAAATCAGTATTCCATGTGTTTACAACATTCAGGGAAGGTCTTCATCCTTTGTCATTCACTCATTTGTTCTGGATCTGAACCATTCAGACCAGAGGAACAACTTATGTCCGCAAAAGGTGCAATATTCCTAATAACAATGTTTTCTAGTTAGAATGCTTACCTTTGGGATGATGATAGTCCCTTATACTTTTCTTGGAGTCATTAGAGGAATTTTGGGGTCTGAAATGGGCCTCCTAAGGAAAATAATAAAATAATACTTAAAATAATAAAATAATATTGATTAATTTTGGAGGAAGAAAGAAAAAAACTACTTTTTGTGTTCATATTTTCGACATATCTCCCTGTGTTTTTACTCAAATTTCAATCAGGAGAGCTCGTTGGATGTGGAATTTGATTCTGCATCCAACGAGTACCCACACTGCATACTTTTGATGGACCCCGCTACCCCAAAAACAAGAAATACCTAAAAAAATGTGATGATGACATCATCATCACATTTTTTCAGGTATTTCTTGTTTTTCGGGTAGCGGGGTCCATCAAAAGTATGCACTGTGGGTACTCGTTGGATGCAGAATCAAATTCCACATCCAACGAGCTCTCCCGATTGAAATTTGAGTAAAAACACAATGAGATATGTCGAAAATACGAA
>LPNX011048149.1:243424-288984 GCA_001517045.1 Pseudotsuga menziesii
CCCCATTTATGGTTTCCCGGAGGAAAAAAATTGTGTTCATTGTCTCTTGTGTTTGATTGCTATGCTTGTTATTCTCTTAGTTAAAGATCCTAATAATGCTAGCGTAATGTTGAAAAACTAACATGGTATCAGAGCTAACCTGAGAAGAAGACACTGTGTAGCTACAGGAACTAGGGCTTCCTAGTTTGTGGATATTCCTCCATATATTTTCAGTAAAAGTAAGGTGGAATAACTCTCCTCCTTAGGGCGCATCTTTCTGTCCAAGCAGAATCCAATTTTAAGGTTTTTCAGTTTTGGACCCGACACTACTGTCAGAAATTAGGGCTTTTCACAGAAGAGGAATTTTTCATTGATCCCAGGACTAGATTGATCTACTCCCCAAAATCGAAGTTAGGGATCAGTTTCAAAGCATTTGGTTGGACAGAACTCCAGAAAAACAAAACCCTAATTTTCTCCTAATCTAGCACTACAGGATTTCACCTCCAAATCCAGATCCGACATCTTGACCTGGTAAGATCTAAAGCTTTTGTATTTACATTTGAGGTTCTCAGTTAAGATGTCTCATCATACCAAGCTTGATGAAAATATTGAGGGAGTAGATAACTTCCGAGCCTGGAAGTATAGGATCTCCCTGGTCTTAGAAGAGAATGAGTTGGACCCCTACATCCATGAGGAGGTTCCAGTTCCAATAGTGATTGGTGAACAAGAAGGAGGTTTGTACAAATTGAAGGGCCATCTAGAACAAGCCTTGGTCCATGACATAGTAGAGCCAAATGAACTATGGCATAGAAGACTTGCACATGTGTATTACAGAGCACTACATATTGCAAGAAAAGCTATTGAAGGTCTTCCAGAAATACAAGCAAAACATGATGGGGTCTGCAAAGGATGTGCGAAAGGAAAGAACACAAAGAAGACATTTACAAGTAGCGAAAGCAAAGAAAAAGGAATCTTGGAAATCATCCACTTTGATGTATGTGGTCCTATGTCATCAAGCTCACTAAGCGGGTATGTATATTATGTTTCTTTTATTGATGATTTTTCTAGGAAGACATGGGTTTACTTCATGAAGAACAAAGACGAAGCATTCAGCAAGTTCAAGGAATTCAAAGGCTTGATCGAGAATCACACTAAAAAAGAAGATCAAGACCTTTCGATCAGATAATGGTGGAGAATTCACTTCGAATGAATTCAAAGAGCTATGTAAAGAATCAGAGATTAAGAGGGAGTTGTCCACACCTTATAATCCACAACAGAATGGGATTGTGGAACGGGAGAACAGAACTGTCATGGAAGCTGCAAGAGCTATGCTTCATGATCAAGATCTTCCTATGCATCTTTGGACAAAAGCTGCCAGAACAGTGGTGTATGTACAGAACCGTACTCCACATAGAGTACTCAAGAACAAGACTCCTGAATAAGTTTTCTCCGGCAAGAAACCAGAAGTCAACCATCTCAGAATATTTGGTTTTCCTATGTACATACACATTCCAAAAGAGAAGAGAACAAAATTAGATCCTTCAGGAAAGAAGGGTATATTTGTGGGATACTCTGATAGCTCAAAGGCTTACAAAATATATTTCCTAGGATACAAGAAGATTGGCATCAGTAGGGATGTGACATTTGATGAAGACACAGCTTACAACAAATCCAGAAAGAGACCTGCTGAAGAACCTGAAGAAGCAGAAGCACCTAGAATTCATGATACAACCATGAACGAAGAAACTCAAGAAGAAGATCGAGAATTTGAAGAACCACAAATACCTATAGATCCACCTCTGGTTAAGAATCCTCATAAGAGGAAACCTGCTTGGGTACGTGAAAGTTTCCAAGGTGCAGAAAGATATGGGGCTCCAGAATAGAATCACAGAGAAAGAAAGAGGACCATATCCTATTCCGGGTATGTAGCTTTACTATGTGATTTCATCGATAAAGAACCTTCCAGTTATTAAGAAGCGGCAGAACGGAAAGAATGGAAGGATGCTATGATCGAAGAATACCAATTGATCATGAAGAATGATGTTTGGGATGTTGTCCCAAGACTAGAAGGGAAGTTAGTTGTAACTTCCAAATGGATCTACAAGATCAAGCATGCTGCAGATGGTAGCATTGAAAAATATAAAGGAAACCTTTGCACCTATATCCAGATACACTTCCATCAGATCAGTACTAGCTCTGGCTGCAGTGATGAAATGGAAGATACACTAGATGGATGTCAAGACTGCTTTCTTGAATGGTGTAGTAGAAGAGGAAGTGTATGTAGAACAACCACTCGGTTTTGAGACACATGACAGAGAGTCTCATGTATGAATATTGAAGAAAGACCTGTACAGTTTGAAACAAGCACCCAGGACTTGGTACGGTAGAATTGACATCTTTCTATCTAGTTTGGGCTTTACCAAGAGTAACGCAGATTCCAACATGTACTACAAGGTTGAAGATGGAAACCTAGTGATGCTCCTACTATATTTAGATAATCTATTTGTGACAGGAATGGATGGGTTGATTGCTGATACGAAGACAAAGCTTGCTGCCAAGTTCAAAATGAAGGACTTGGGTATGATGCATGATTTCCTAGGCATGGAGGTGTGGCAGAGTGAAAATGGAATCTTCCTTGGACAAGGGAAGTATGCCATAGAGATCTTGAAGAGGTTTGGGATGATGGAAGGCAAATCCATGGCCACACCTATGGCATTGAACCTGAAGCTATTGAGCAATGCTTCATTAGTGTCAGTTGATGCTACGATGTATCGTCAGATGATTGCGTCCTTAATGTACCTGATGAACACGAGACCAGACATTTGCTTTGATATGAACACCTTGATCCATTTCTTGATAGATCCAAGAAATGTTCACTTGATTGCTGCAAAGCATATTTTGAGGTACCTGAGGGGTACAGTTGATTATGGGCTCAAGTATGAGTCGAATTAGAAGATTAACCTGGAGGGTTATGTTGATTTAGATTGGGTAGGCACTGCCATCAATAGGAAGATCACTTCAGGATGTTGCTTCAGTATGGGATCAGGTGTGATCTCTTGGTTTAGTAGGAAGCAATCCTATGTGGCACTGAGTAAAGCTGAAGCAGAGTATGTCACATCTTGTTCAGCTAGTTGTGAGGTAGAATGGCTATGAAAGATACTGTCTGACTTATTTGATATCCAGATGGATGCTACTTGTATACATTGTGATAACTAGAGTTGCGTGAAGTTGTCAGAGAATCCAGTGCTCCATGACAAGTCGAATCATATCGAGATCAAGTATCACTATATCAGGGATATAATGCAGAGGGGAGCACTGAAGCTCCTGTATGTTGCGACGGACAATCAGATAGCTGATGTATTGACGAAGCCATTGGCTAGGGTGAAGTTTGAGTACTTCAAGGAGAATCTTGGTGTTCTCCAGATTGATGTTCCCTCCAAAGGGAAGTGATGAGTCTATGAGCCACTCTGACATGGGAGAGGATTAAGTTCCTTCGATGGTCAGATGTAAGGGATGAGCCATTCTATCATGGTCATAGGATTTAGGTTCCTTCCTTGTCAGATATGAGTGCTATTGCCATTCTAGGAATGGAGGTGCTTGGTCAATTACCAGGAAAACTTAGTCTAGGACTGAGAAGCCATTCTGATGTGAGAGAGGGATGTGTTCCCACTTGATCAGATGTAAGGGCTGAACCATTATTTCATGGCTAAAGGAGTAAGTTCCTCCCATGTCAGATGTGAGTGTTCTCCATTCTAACGAGCAGGTCAGATGTAAGGGCAACTACCATTCTAGGAATGGAGGCACCTAGTCAGTTACCAGGTACCTCAGTCTGGGACTAGGGGCCATTCTAATGTGATTGTAGGATTAGTTCCTCCATGATCATATGTGAGTGCATGTCCTTCTGATGCGATTTTTTCGAGCATGGTCAGATATAAGTATAGATCCCTTTTGATGCAGTGCTTTCGAGCATGGTTGATTGTAAGTGCTAAGCCCTTTCGATGTGGTTCTTTCGAGCATGGTCGACTATAAGTGTTGTTCCTTTTTGACAGGATGAGGTTGGATGTAAGTGCAGAGCCTTTTCGATGTGATGTGCTTGCACATGGTTGGATATAAGTGCTGAGCCATTTTGGCGTGATGTGTTTACACATGGTCAGATGTGAGTGTTGGGCCTTTCTGACAAGATGAGGTTAGATGTGAGTGTTTGGCGTGCCTTTCTAACAATATGAGGTCATATGTAAGAGCTAGGTGGGCCATTCTGACTTAAGTGTTAGATATAAGCACTGATGAAGACCTACATAAATGGTAGGCCTATAGGATTGACTCTGTAGAAATTCATGTGACGAGAAGAATCGAGATAGAATGTGATGATGATCCAGACTTGATGACGATCTAGATCAAGTGATGATCCAGATGTGATGATGATCTAGACTTGATGATGATCCAGATCAAGTGATGATCCAGATGTGATGATGATCCAGCAGTGATGATCCAGTAGTCGTGATGATGCAGATCCCGTGACGAAGAAGATGAAGAAGACTCGAAGATGAAGAAGACTTGAAGATGAATAAGACTTGAAGATGAAGATGATGAGATGATCCAGTCGAGACAGAGAAGAAGACAAGTGCTAAAAATTATGTCGAAATAATACCTTCCTAGTTAATAGGGAGTGTTGATGTATTTGTAACTTCGGAATGTATTCATCTATGTATCTTATGTCTTGTAACTCGATGTTTATTTCAAGATGTGTCTATAATTTAATTGAGTCATGATGTCATGCCTCGATGTTCCGATCAGGAGGATCTACAATGTAAACAAGTCATGTCAAGTCATTGTGGGTAACCCTCCTATTGTCTAAGGGTTAAAGTCCCCGCAGTTTCGGGGCACTAAGGTTATTAGACTCACTTGGTGAAGTTGGCCCTAGTAGGGTTTTAGTCATGCCAGGAAGCAGTATAAATAGAGAAGTGACTTCTCTATTTAACACATATCTCATACACACTCAAGTGTAGTGCATAGTTGAGGAAGGAGAAGACATTGGGGCTAGATAAGAAGAAGGTTGCTACTATCGGGAGATCACTTACTGTTTTGGGCTTTTCTATTTTGGTGTTGATTCTATCTCTGAGGAAGTTGCGAGGTTTTCTCCGTTTATGGTTTCCTTGAGGAAAAACACTGTGTTCATTGTCTCTTATGTTTGATTGTTGTGCTTGTTATTCTCTCAGTTAAACATCCTAATAATGCTAGCTTAATGTTGAAAAACTAACAGCATGCACTTTGTGACACCTCAACCAATCAGCTGTCATCTAGGATTGTCAACACTTCATGCTTTTGTTGTACATACCTATCATCATTCATCTCAGTCCAATTATTCTTTTGTAGATGTCTTTGTCTTCAAACTGTTGGACAGTCAATCATGTCAATTCTATTGTTCATGTCTTCAACTATCTACACATGTCAAAAGTCTGTTCATATCCATCAAGACAACTTCCTGTCACAATCTACTTGTCCACTGCATAATCATGTCACTTCTCAATCATCCTGATCTGTCCTCTGCTCATAAATATATGTGCTTATGTCAACCTCATCAATTATGTCAGGTCATTTTTTTAAGTCTTTTCATCAAGATCATGTCACAACTGTCATCAAGTCTTTGCCAAGCCACCACATATTTTGTTCATTACTTCAAGTTTCTGCCTATTATTGCCATGTCAACAAGGTCTGCTCATGTCTATCATATCAAATCAGTCTGATCATATTTTTCATATCAACAGTCTTTTGATGTCTGTCACATCAACATAGTCTACTCAAGTCATCAGGATTTTTTCTTGTCATGTCCAATCCAAAGGCGTATATAGGCATTTACAGCCCAGCCGAAATTACTCAGTAGCTTCCACAGTTGGCCCAAAGAAAGAAAGAAAAAAATTCATAATGACTTTGGCTACCATAGACCATAACCCCACCAATATATTTCTTCACTGCGGCTCCATCAGCAGGTCCACTCCTAAAATTAATGTCATATTCTACCACCGAAATTCTACTTCATCATCTTACTGTGGCAAAGACATATTAGACTTCAAAATCTTGTGTCTGCTGCTTATTACTACTCCCAAATTTAGGGCATCCACAAATTGGGGTTCCACCGAAAAACAAAAGGACGTCTCTGCTCCTTCACTGAAAAATTGATGTCCACGAATTTGACTGCTTCTATACTCCAAGGTTTTGACTGCTGCTATTTTTAAGACTTCTCCTTAGGGCTGCAACTATTCTCAATTCACTCCACCAATATCATTAGGATAGTCATCAAACTAGGGTCCTTTGCTTCCCATGCAAATCCACCATAATACTGCCACCAAAAAGAGAAAACCAAAAGACCTCTCTGAAAAGGAATTAGGGACTGTTCAAAAAAAAACTTTGTTGCTTCAATCCACCAAGAATTCTGACTGCTGCCAGCAGTTTTACTACTCCCACAAAATCTTCCATAGACATGAAATTGCAGAGCTACCTCTGAAATTCTGAAATGACTGTCATACCACTGTGTTTTTCCACAGTTGACTGCTCCACTGCAGTTGTCCTTTCACCATCTGAATTTTAGAGCCAAAATCACTCATCCAAAATTGCACACATAAAAATGAGGTGGATTTCCTCTTATTTATACACATTTCTCATTAATTTTATGGAGCCGACTTGTCAAAAATAATTTATTTTTAAATTTCAATTTTTAATTTATTTTTTGGAGCTGGCTTCAAGGTCAATTAGGTATGAATTTTTATTTTATATTTTTAATATTTAATTTGAATTTAAATCTTATTGGGGTCGACCTTCACGTCATCATTGCCAAGGGTTTTACAAGCCACAAGGGATTCATTAAGGATCCCATTATCAAGGTGCCATTTAACCATCCATATTCACAAGGACTTCTTCAGGGCTTCTTCATCACACCATGAGGCCTCCAAGGGCCAAAATCCATTGTGCCATCACTTGTGGGGTATATGGGCCTTCTTCTAGGGTATCATGACACCATCAGAGCATAAATCGCCACATAATGGGTCATTAATGATTTTCCAATCCATTTAGGGCTTCTCCAACATCCATCAAGGCTTCAGGACCATCTCCAGGGTCTTCAATGTCTTCAGTAAGTTGGCGGCTTCAAGATTCATCCTTGTGGGTACAAGGACCTTGTCAACTGGGTACAAGGTGCTTCAAGGCACAAAACCACTATGTAAGGGATCAAGGCACTGCAGGTGGGACTTGGTGGCATCAATGATATCCCGTGGGGCCATTGCAAGTCCATGTTGGCATCAATGACAATTTCAACAACAGAGAGAGACCCAAAAAGTAAGAAGCCCTAGCTTTCGTAGCTACATAGTGTCTTCTTCTCAGGTTAGCTCTAATACCATGTTAGATTTTTATCAATTTAGATAGTATTATTTTAGGATCTTATCTAAGAGAATAGCATGCACAACAATCAATCACAAGAGACAATAGACACAACTATTTTCCTTAGGGAAACCATTAAGGAGAAAACCCCATAACTTTCTCAGAGATAGAATAAGCACAAATAGCAGCAGTAAAACCCAAAGAGAGTAAGATGATCTTCGACAGCTGTTCTCTGTCTTATCCCAGCTCCTTCTCTCTCACTCATGTGCTACAACTGAGTATGAGTGACTGTGTGATAAATAGAGAGGCTCACTCTCTATTGATATTAATTCCCGACTTGACAATAACTTACGAGGGACGACTTCTCTAGGAGATTCTAATAACCCTAGTGCCCCATAACTGCAAGGAATTTAACCCTTGATCAATAAGGAGGGTTACCCTCTATGACTTTACATGACTTGTTTGCATTATTAATTCTCTCGATAGGAACATTGGGGTATGACATGACTCAATTACATTATTGATACTTCTTGATAGGAACATCAGAGTACAATACATAATATATACAAGTGAATACATTCCAAAGTTACAAATACATCAACACAAACCATTATTTAGAGAAAAATTAATGTGATCATACCATTCAGATGTTGTAGTTTCAATGGCATTAACAAAACCTGTGGGTATAGTCTCCTCTTGCTCCCACTTAATTTGCTTATTTTATCGGTCGTTCGATTGAGCGATAAGTAAACACAAACCTTTCCCTTTGATAATCCATCCTCCAACCCATCCTCCATTAGTTCTTCTCCATTTTATAGGATTAGCATTTTTTTCCATATCCTTGACAACTCACTCATGCTTTTACCAACTCATGAGGTCCTTGATAAATTTGGGAAGTGCTTTAGCCGCCTATGGGGGTTTGCTATATTTTGGTAAGTCGGCCTTTTTGAGCTTTATGAGTTGTTTCCATACAATTCGATTTTCCTATGAGGGATGTACTATTTATGTACACTATTATTCATCATTATTCAAAGGAAGAATACACAACAATATTCATCTCTTCATTCATGTGATTCAGTCTCTTTTCTTCTCTCTATTTTTCCTATGTATGCTTGTGAGAATTCTTAGTAGCAAGATCTATTTCCTGTGCTTATTCTTAGCATCATTGCACATAGCATTGATCTATTATTTCTACAAATATTTGGTGAGAGATCCCTCTCGGAAGAGCAGAAGGTTAGTTCTCTCTTCGAAAGTGGTTCTGTTGTTACCTTGGAGTGAGCCTTTCACAACCTTTGGTTCAATTCCAGTGCTAAACCCTTCAATAGCTTTGCTTGCAAGTGGTAGTGCCCTATATTGCACATGTGGAAGGATTCTATGCCAAATTTTATTTGTTTCTACTGAGTCATGAACCAAAGCTTGTTCTGGTTGGCCCTTTAATCTATTGATTCCTCCCTCTTGTTCTCCAATTACTACTACATCGTCAATAGTCTTTCCTTTTCACCACATGATGACTTGGCCATCTTTAAATGCAACTCTTATACCTTTTTCATCTAATTCAGAGATGGAGAGAAGGTTCTTCTTTAGTCCTAGTACAAATAGGACATCCTTCCTTTTCATAGACTTTCCAAGGTCTAATTTGTAGGAGGATTCTCCACTACCTTTTATTGGATATTGGTAGTCATCCCCAAGTTTCACCTTGTGGGGTGATTCATGTTCTGATAGTTTCACAAATGATTATTTGAATCCCGTCATGTGTTTGGAAGCCCCACTATCTATAATCCAATCATTGCTTCCATGTGTGATGTTTCCCGTGAGAGAGGAAATCAAAACATATTCTTCATCACTTGAAGAATCATCACTTTCTTGTTTGATTCTCTTCTTGGAAGGCTCATCATCTTCTACAGCATGAGCATGATGTATTTTCTTGTTTCCCTTCCTCTTGTGAAATCTATATTTATTTCTACAACAATCTCTTGTGATGTGTCCTCTTTCATCACATGTAAAGCAAATGTACATAGACAAATCTTTGTTATATTTTCTATTGTTTTTCTTCTGGTGAAAGTGCATACCTTTGTGATGGTCTGTTCTGCTTTTCTTGGATTGTACTGTGAGAGATTGATCTTCACTTCCAATATTTTCTTCTCGAGATGATATTCAAGCTTCTTCTTGTGATAATTCCTCACACAGTCTGCTAAACTTGACTAGCTTCTTTCTGGAATAGATCCTTTGAATGAAAGAGCCCCATGCCCTAGGGAGACCATTCAAGGTGGTTATCACAATTTTTGCATTCTCTACTTCTTCATCTACCGCTTCAAGTTTCTCCTTGATCTGAGAGACCCTTGTAAAGTAAGACTAGATAATCTCCGAATTCTAGATCTTTACATTATTCAATTGGTTTCTTAGAGTCATCTTCTGATTTATGCTCTTCCCTTCAAATAACTTGGTCAAGGAATCAAACATCTCTTTAGGTGTCTTTAGAGAGGACACTTGTGGTATGAGGTGATCCTTGATTGAATCAACAATAATACTCTTAGCCATGACCAATTTCTTCTTGTGTAATGCATTAGCCTCATCTCCCTCTGGAACTGGAACCTCTTCATTGATGTACATGTCCAACTCATTTTCTTCCAGGACCAGGGAGATCCTATACTTCCAAGCTCGGAAGTTATCAGATCCCTCAAGCTTTTCATCAAGCTTGGTATGATGAGACATCTTAATATAGAACCTCAAATGGAAATGCAAAATATTTAGATATTACCAGGTTAAGATGTCAAATCTGGAGTTGGAGCTGAATTTCTGCAGAGCTGGTTTTCTGGTTTCAGGAGCAGATTAGGGTTTGACTTTCCCGAAGTTCTACCTAACCAAAAACTTTGATCTTTATCTCTAAACTTAGATTTTGGGGAGGAGATAAATCCAGGCCTGGGCTTACTCTAAAATTCCACTTATGTGGAAAGCCATAATTTTTGGTAGTAGTGTTGGGTCAAAAACTGAAAATGCTCGAAATCAGATTCTGCTTCAACAAAAAGATGCGCCCTATAGAGGAGAGTCAACCAAACATCCTTTTGCTTAAAATCTATGGAGAGAGATCCAAAACGTAGGAAGCCCTAGCTTTAGCAGCTGCACAGAGTCTTCTTCTCAAGTTAGCTCTAATACCATGTTAGAGTTTTAACATTTAATCTATATGATCTTAGGATCTTATTTGAGAGAATAACAAGCACAACAATCAATCACAAGAGACAATGAACACAAAGATTTTCCTCGGCGAAACCATAAAGGATAAAACCCCACAACTTCCTCAGAGATAGAATCAACACCAAAAGTAAAACCCAAAGACACTAAGATGATCTTCCGACAGTAGTAGTCTCTCTCTCTCTTGTCCCAGCTTCTTCTCTCTCTCAGTTATGCACTACAACTGAGTGTGAGTGAATGTGTATGAATGTGTGTTAAATAGAGAGGCTCCCTCTCTATTTATACTAATTCTCGACTTGAAAATAACTTACTTGGGCCGACTTCTCTACGAGATTCTAATAACCCTAGGGCCTCACAACTGTGGGGACTTTAACTCTTTATCAATAAGGAGGGTTATACTCTATGACTTTGCATGACTTTTTTACATTATTGAATCTCCCGATCGGAACATCGGGGCATGACATGACTCAATTACATTATAGATACTTCCTGAAATAAACATCGAGGTACAATATAGAAGATATACAAGTGAATACATTCTGAAGTTAAAAATACATCAACAGTAATATCATCTAAGTAATATCATCTATTGTGGATCAAACCTTTAAAATAATTATTCATAGCTCTCTGGAATGTGGCTCCTGCATTTATCATTCAAAAAGGCATTCGCCTATAAGAAAAGGTTCTCAAAGCCATCCTGAATATTAATTTTTCCTCATCATCAGGGGAAAATAGGACTTGGTTGTACCCTGAGAAGTCGTCAAGGAGTGAAAACATATCAGACCCAACTACCTTCTGTAGGATCTACTCCATCAAAGGAATAGGGTAGTTATATTTTTTAGAGGATTTGTTTAACTTTTTGAAATCAACATAGAGCCTGATTTCCCAATTATTCTTTCGAATGGGTACTAAGTTAGAAATCCATAGTGTATTTTTGATCGGGAATATAATTCATGCTATCAATAACTTATCAATATATTTCTTTCCAAAAGGTTCCAAGATAGGGCGCATCTTCCTTAACTTTTGCTGGTAGTGTCTTACTTCTGGTTTCATTGGGATATTGTGATGCATGATACTGGTGTCAAAGGTTTTGAGTTCATCATACATCCATGAAAATACGTCTTTGAACTCCCTTCACAACTTGATAAATTCTCTCATTTATTTATTAGAGAAATCACCCCCAAGGTTGATGAAGCGAGGATTATGTTCAGTGCCCAAGTTGACAGGTTCATAGTTGATGGATGAACTCTAGGTCTTATAGTTGGCCATTTGTTTGAACTTGTCTTGCAGGTCATAAAAATTCTCTAGGTTGATGACTGATTTAGGGATAATGTTGGAAATATCAGATAAGTATTTATCATGTTAATCCTCATCAATTTCCATACCTTGAAAGGTGTCTTGGGCTGAGAGAAAGTCCAATATTTGTTAATCATCGTCAAAAACTTCCCAATTCATCACATTATCTGAAATGGAAGGCCTCTACATCAATTCAATTGAAAAAGTTTCTGGAGACAAAACTTGTAGTGGAATCAACCTAGATGCAGTATTATCCAGAAGATAAACATCAAAATTCTATGTTTTAGGGACTGACTTGATGTTGAATGCTAAAAAAGAGTTAGTGAGATCCCTTATCAATTTTTGATAGTTAATTAAACGAGGAGACAGGAAATTTATCTGGTTTCTCACCTGCTTTACTATGATCTCATAATATCCAAGGAATTCAATTACCTTTGCACCCATGTCAATGGCTTTCCTGACTCCTTGAACCAGTGTTCTATACTTGGCTACATTATCGGTGCATTCGAACACAAGTCCGCATGCAATCATAGTTTTGGTCCCTTTCAGATCGACTAGGACACAACCTGCAACAACCCCATCTTTAGACCTAGAGTGTTGAAGTAAGAGATAAATTCATTCAAGCCATCAAGGTCAGTAATTTTTTGCTTCATGAATGGTTCCCAACCGATCTTGAGTTTATTGGGTTTCCCATTGAGGGGTAGCCATAGGTGAGACCAATCAGTGGCGAAGTAACCTTTCAACTTCTTGAACCAATCTCTACTTATCCACATTCCATAAGTTTCTGAAATGTCAGCAATCATGATGTCTATTTTCTGGTGGATCTTGGGATCAACAGACAATCTCAACAAAACATTTCTCAGTCTACCCACTACTTTCACTTTAGATCTGTCATGCTGGACAATTTGAATAGGGAAAGGTTCCCAAGTTCCATTTAACTTCTTACACACATATAGAGGCATCACATTTGATGAGGCACCTGAATCTATCATGCAATTGTGCACATTACTATTTAAAATCTCAAATGTAAGCAAGAAAGGAGGTATCCCTTTACTTCCCAGTTTTTTATCATTCGATTTAGCATAAGATTCAAGGTTGTTGTTTTGAGTTTCCATTGGTTGTTTGATTATCATACTTTAGGAAGGGAATATCTTATAGAATGGATTTTAAGTAGATCATATAATGAGATATTAGCTTTGACTCTTTTCAAATATTTAGCCAAATTAGTTCGATTCAGGAACGACAGTATTCTTTTGCGGGAGATTTTTACCTTTATTGGGAATTGGTGTTGAAGGTGGTGGTTCCTTAGATGATTTATCTTTGGACCTAGTGGTATGAGGATCTGAAAATTGAAGACTGTCTCAGGTTCTTCTTCCTCTTCAGAAAAGAAACTTACAACACTGACCTGCTGGTATTCTTCCTCTTGTTCTTGTGGTGGTTGTGAGTCTTGGTCATGAGATGGTTCAAGGGCATCATGTGTTCTCGTAGCCATAGCTTTTAAAATAGAGTAAATTTATTCCGAGGTGAATCCTTCACTAGGATTGGGAGGTGGTGGATTTTGGGGAGGTTGATTAGGTCTCTTAAAAGGTGGCCATGCAAACCCCCTATTATTAGTTTGATTTTCATTATTATTTTTCTTTACATCACACATTAGGGGGCATCTGTTATCATCCAAAATGGCACTTCTATGTCCGAGTACCGACATTCCTCATGTTGGTACACAAAAGGAAAAATTTGGATTGAAGTGGCCAAAACACTATACATGGGCATGACCTTTGATGCATTATCCTCAAACCAGCCTTATATATTTTTATTATGAGTTTTGGGTTGCATACACAACTATATGCATTACAACTCATGTATCATATGCGAGTATTTGCATTGCAACCCGCGTATCCTTGCATACACGAGTTCCATTTAAGCAACATGCATATACAGCACGACCTCCCTATAACCCACGTATATAGCATGACCTCTCTAAAACTGGTTTAAAAAATCAAAATTTTACATAAAATTAAAAATTTGTTTGGATTAAATGAAAGAGCATGAAGAGCTGATTCACCTGACACTTGTGGATTTGAAAATTGTCCACTAGTTTGTCCACACCGAGCAATTGAAGGCAGAGGTAAAACTTGTCAATATTGGGTAAAAATGTGAAATGGTGATTTTGATTTCTATTTTTGCACTATTTATAGAAATAATTTGAAAAAATGGGTTTTTAACCTATAGTTTTTAATTTTTATCAAAATCAAACTAATACCATGTCATGTTTTCCTAATGAAACAGGTCCATGATTACTCAAATTTGTTTTTCACTCATATAGGGTAGGGTTTTGGTCATTTATATGCATTTTTGCATTTATACCTCATCCTCCTTAACCCTAGAACCGCTACTTTGACCAAGGATGATTTTAAGGAACCATACTTATTTAAAAGTGTATAAATGTTGGTGAATATTACCAATTCTTAAAACGCCAACTATAAAATGATTGGTGATATTTTTCAAAAAATATTTTAATTTCCAAGGATTTTATATCATTTATATAATAATTTGGCGATTTTTAGGGTGAAAAATTTTACCCCATCAAAATTGGGCGAAATGGGGCTTCAAAAAATGCAAAATGGCGAATATTTTTTGGGAGAAAAACATGGAAAAATAGCCCACTGGGCTAAAATTCGCCCCTAAAATTATCCCTGACTTTGACCACGGACTATGGTATTTAACCATTTAGTACATTGTCTATACTATCATTTTTCCATTTATAGGGATTTCCTTCCATGAGTACCCTAGTATAGAACACATTGATTGTCTTTTGATACTCATGCCGCATCTGTCGTAGGTTTGGGGGAGCCTTTTTAGCTAATTTTCACGCCAAATTGAACCTCATTTTGGTCTCTTTTTACAATCTATCCCTTTTATAAGGATCCCTACCCTTATGGAGTTTCTTTAGGCCCAGGTCTAACTCCTCAAAATAGACCTGACTACCGAGTAAACTTGTCCATTCACGCTCATTAAGAATATGTGAATGGGCATCCACATTGGTGGCAGGTTATCTCTTTCTCAAACCATGTGGAATAATACGAGAAGGGATCACTCTCTTTTCTATGGAATTGAGAAGAGTATTCTCAAGCATAGGTTTATCGCTTTTCTGGACCTGAGGGACTAAATTTACAAAAAAGGAACACCCGGTATGAGCTTAGTTTTCTCTTTTTCGTGCTCTGGATCTAAACATGAAAAATATTCTGAGTGTACTTTCTGTCTTTGTCAAGGTCGTTAAACACCAAGAACAAAGCATCAAGTTTATTGTTGTAAGCCCCATTCCTTGTAATCAAATGGATCTTTCTGAGTGGTCTTTCTTTCCTTCACACTTGTAAAACTCTGTTAGATTTTAACATTCAAGATAGCATTATATTACGATCTTTAACTGAGAGAATAACAAGCACAGCAATCAAACACAAGAGAAAATGAACACAATATTTTTCCTCAGGGAAACCATAAATGGAGAAAACCCCGCAACTTCCTCACAGATAGAATCAGCACCAAAAGCAAAACCCCAAAACGGTAAGATGATATCCCGACAGCAGTAACGTCTTTCTTCCTTGCCCCAGTGCCTTCTTCTTCCTCAGCTATACACTACAACTGAGTGTGAGTGAGTGTGTTCTACATAGAGAGGCTAGCTCTCTATTTATACTAATTCCCGACATGACTAAACTCTACTAGGGCCGGCTTCTCTAGGAGAGTCTAATAACCCTAGTGCCCCGGAACTGCGGGAACTTTAACCCTTGATCAATAGGAGGGTTACCCACAATAACTTGACATTACTTGTTTACATTATAGAACCTCCCGATAGGAACATCGAAGCATGACATGACCCAAGTACATTACAAATACATCCCAGAATAAGCATCACGTAATAATACATAAGAGATACAAGTGAATACATTCTGAAGTTACATATACATCAACACTCCCTCTTAACTAGGAAGGTATTCTCTCGACACATTTTCTCATCACAAGTCTTCTTCTCTGTATCATCTGGGTCATCATCAAGTTCTCATAATCTTCATCTTCAAGTCATCTCCTTCTTCAAGTCATCTTCATCTTAAAGGCATCTTCATCTGGATCTAGATCATCACTCGATCTGGATCATCATCACTGGATCTGGATCATCATGGGGTCATTATCACTAGATTTGGATCATCATTCGATCTGGATCATCACTATTGGATCTGGATCATCACTTGATCTGGATCATCTTAGAGACATCATAACTGGATCTGAATCATAGCTCGATCTAGATAATCACTGGGTCATCATCTTGTGTTATCTCATTATTCTTCTCATCACAGGAAGTTCTACAGAGCCAACCCTTTTTCATGTTGATTGTAGGCCTACCTCCTTGTAGGTCTTTGGTAACCCTTATATCTAACCCTAAGTCAGAATGGCCAGCACTCACATCTAACCTTGACTCATCAGAAAGGCACAGCACTTACATCTGACCTTGACTCGTCAAAAAGGCACTCAATCCTATACTGAGGGTTCCTGGTAACTGACCAGGTGCCTCCATTTAGAGAATGGCAGTAGCCCTTACATCTGACCTACTTGTCAGAATGGTTGGCACTCACATCTGACCTACTCATCAGAAAGGTGATAGCCCTTACATCTGATCATGTAGAAACTAATCCTACAGTCACATCAGAATGGTCGGCACTCACATCTGACCTACTCGTCAGAAAGGCGGTAGCCCTTACATCTGATCATGTAAGAACTAATCCTACAGTCACATCAGAATGGCCGGCACTCACATCTAACCTACTCATCAGAAAGGTGGTAGCCCTTACATCTGATCATGTAGGAACTAATCCTACAGTCACATCAAAATGGCTGTCACTCACATCTGACATCGAAGGAAGCAATCCTCTCACCATGACAGAATGGAAACAACCCTTATATCTGATCAAGTGGAAACACATCCCTCAATCACACCAGAATGGTCATGCACTCACATCTGATCATGTAAGACTACATCTTACAATTGTCTCAAAAAGGCCCTCAGTCCTAGACCAAGTATTCCTGGTAACTCACCAGGCAGCTCCATTCCAAGAATGACAGTAGCCCTTATATATGATCATGTAGGAACCAATCGTAGAGTCATATTAGAATGGATTAGCACTCATTTTTGACATGGAAGGAAGAAATCCTCTCACCATGATAGAATGGCTCAACCCTTACATCTAACCTACTCGTCAGAATGGATTACATACTCATCACTTCCCCTTGGAAGGGACCTCGATCTGGAGAACACCAAGCTTCTCCCTGAGGTACTCGAACTTCACTCTGGCCAATGGCTTTGTCAACACATCAGCTATCTGTTCATCTATCGCAATATATTGGAGCTTCACTGCTCCCCTCTGCACCATATCCCTGATATAGTGATACTTGATCTCGATATGCTTCAACTTGTCATGGAACACAGGGTTCTTCGACAACTTCACACAACTCTGGTTGTCACAATGTATACAAGTAGCATCCATCTGGAGATCAAATAAATCAGACAGTAGCTTCCTGAGCCATACTACCTCACAACTAGCTGAACAAGCTGCAACATACTCTACTTCAGCTGTACTCAATGCCACACAGGATTGCTTCCTGCTAAACCAAGAGATCACACCTGATCCCATCCTGAAGTGCTCTTCCTATTGATGGCACTACCTGCCCAATCTGAATCAACATAACCCTCCAGGTTAATCTTCTGATTCGCATCATACTTTAGCCCATAATCAACTATACCTATCAAGTATCTTAGAATATGCTTTGCAGCAATCAAGTGAACATGTCTCGGATCTGTTAAGAACTGGCTCAAGGTGTTCACAGCAAAGCAAATATCTGGTCTCGTGTTCATCAGGTACATCAAGGACCCAATCATTTGACGATACATCATGGCATCCACCACTTCTGATGAAGCATCACTCAATAGCTTCAGGTTCAAAGCTATAGGTGTGGTCATGGCCTTGCAATCCATCATCCCAAATCTCTTCAATATCTCTACCGTATATTTCCCTTGTCCTAGGGAAATCCCATCTGCACTCTAACACACCTCCATACCTAGAAAATAATGCATCATACCAAAGTCCTTCATTTCGAACTCGGCAGCTGTAATACCCTGGTTTTGACCCCGTTTTCATTAAAAGATACATGATGTATATATTGTGATTAATCATGGTGAGGAGCTAAATGCAAAAGCCCCACCATCGATTTGGTTGTGTATGTTTCGGCAACAGGGATAGTTGTCGATGGTATATCATGCTATCTGACACCATTATAGTTTGGCATCATGTACATACGCACATCAATTAAAATAAACCTACAGCCAGCTATGACGGTGCAACATTAAAATGAAAAGGGCATGATTCCAAAGGATAAGGGTGGGGGATGTCAAACCTTGGACTATGGGGGGGGGAAATCCATGTGTCGCCACCCTGTTTTATTTTCCCATGTTTCCTTGTCTTATCCAACTACCACTTTAATGTTTTGTTGAGAAGTTGAGGCAGTTATGGCTGGGAGTGGAGTGTGGTAGGACTATCAGTCCTTTCCCACATGCACACTCCACCAGCAGGTTGACCTCACGTTGGAAAGCAAAAACCACCACCACCATTCTCTCCATTGTCGGCTCACCCTCATGCATATGGGGTTGTTCACTCTCACACAGGGATGTGCAGGGGGCCGGTTAATCTTCCTCATGCACAAATTGATGGAGAATCGGTTCTTTCCCCATTCTTGTTTGTGCAACTTTCTTTAGTGATCACATTGAGGAATTGTGTGTTGTGGGCTCTTGGATGTTGGACTACTATTGATTTCCACATCCGTTGGCTGATTTTTCCCTTGTCTATGCTGGGATTTTTCCTTCTTCCCCAACTGCGGGCTATGTAATGTTTCCATAGTTTTCATTGTGAGTTGGGCTGTCGAATCACCCTGGTTTTGGGTTGCTTCTTGGTTGTTGAGGCAGCAGACGTCTTTTGGGGATTGTTGCTAAGTTGTTTTGGCCACGCTAGGGCCAAGAAAAACTCTAGAGTGTGGTTGGACCTTAACTGTGTTTCATCTTTTGTTTGGGATTGTCACCCAGTTGGCCTTGCCTTCTTCACAGAGTTGTGAAAGGTTTGTTTTGCTGTGGTATGCAATGGTTTGTCTTTGGGCTATTGAGAGTGGGATTAGAGGCCAGGTATGCTTGAGAAATATGGTGTTGAGGCCACCAGCTTAGTATTTATCCTTTCCTAGCTCCTTGATGACCTGGTAAACCCTACTGTGTGGGTTTGGCTGATTCGTGTACCTTGGCTATGTGTAAGCCTTCATTGACACTTATTCCTTGAGGAATCATGCCCAGCTTGGCGGTGGTAGTGTTGCTGAGAGATTGATGAGCACGCTGGCCTATGGTTGGGTGGAATGTTGCAGCGACATAGCTAGTTGCGGGGCGAGTTCTTCATTAAAAGATAAGTACTCCTGACTATTTCATCTCTGCAATTATATCTACTGTTTCATGAGAAATGATGAACATGTTGAATGTTGGAATGTATATGTTGGCTTCCACTAAATGCTGAGGAACTATGCATCTCTATATGATGGATTATGCGTCTTGGTATGTATTATGTTTAATTTTTTTATTTCAGCACTGATGCCTGTTCATCTTCATGGGGCTGTTTTCCCGTATGATTGGTTTTAGTAGCATCCTCTTCACTGATCAGAGGGTCGGGGATGTTACAGAGTGGTATCAGAGAAAAGGTTACAGCATGGGCCTGAATGGGCCATGAAGATGCAGTAACAGAGCGTATGTTGTAGCATGGGCCTCTATAGGCCATGACTAACCAGTTAGCAGAGGCATGTTTCCTTCTGCCCAGAAGGAATCAGTGAATGACTAGAAAATTCACAAAATTTTTCTAAGTGTTGGAACTATCGGTTCATCAGAAAACTTAGTGGGATGGACTTCCGTTGCAGCAGAGAGCTAGGTGGAAGCACACCTGATGGAGGACAGTTGGAAGAAAAATTGTGGAAATTTTCTAAGTGTTTTGGCCGTCGGCACATCGGAACACCTAGAAGGATGGATCGTCGATACTTAGTCGATTGAGTGCCCACCATTGCGGATGGCTAGACCACAATTCTTTCGACGGATAGTGTTTCATGTGTTCATCGTTATGGAAGCCTAGAGCACTAGTCTTCTGACAGGGAGAAGCTCCGACTGCCAATGCTAGTCAAAATCAGTTTGCCGATCGGAAAGCATTAGTGGATTGGATCGCCGATCGGGAAAGGATCAAAGATGATGAGCCACCGTTGCAGCTGCTGATCGAACTACCCCACTGATGCTTTAGTCTTCCACTCATCGATGCCAAGGTGTTAGTGGATTATGGAGCCAACAAAGTCAGTGGAAGATAGAGAAAGTTTTCGCCGACAGAAGAAGTTTCAAAATTTCGTTTAAGAGTTGAAATCATCGGTGAAAATTAGTTGTTTGGAGTGGCGAAGATTAGTGAACTGGATCGGAGAAAATTAGTTGATTGAGCGACGAAGTTTAGGTAATGGAACGTCGATACGGCGGAAATGAAGAGGTGTTGAGAGTCGATGCCATCGGGTGGAATAAGCCGACAAAGAGGAAATCCTTTGAAAATTTCTAAGTGTCAGGTTGTCGACTCATCGAAAGTCTTAGTGGGAAGCCCTTCCGATGAGGTGGACAGATTAGTCTAACGATCGTCCGATACAAACCCCAGCAATAGCGAAAACTAGTCAGGCGGATCGAAAAAATTTAGCGGATTGACCAGCTGAAACATCGACGAAGTATAGCTAGGGGAACCGTCGATGATACGATGGCGGAGGAAGAAATTGCGGAAAAATATTCTAAGTATTCGTTAGCTATCAGCGGAGGATAGTGGAAGGTGGAGCCGTAGTTTCGGCAGAGATCAGCCGAAGACCGTCGAAACGCCGGCTCAATTTAGTTGAAGGAAGAGCCGTAGTTGTGGTAGGGATCTCTTGAAGGCCGCTGAGACATCGCAGAAAATAGATGTTGAGGGTGCCGATACGTTGACAGAAGAAAGTAGAAAGGGAAAAATTTTGAAAATTCCTCTACGTATGGAAACCGTCGGTGAAATTTAGCTGTTTGAGCAACCGATGCGACAGCAAGTATAGGAGAAGAATAGAAGATGGTATCGTCGATAATTAGAGGATGAGGTTGCCAATGAAGTGGTAGAAGAGAAGAGAAGTTTTTGGCAGAAATTAGTTGAGGGCAGAGCCACAGTTTCGACGGATATCTCCCGAAGATCACCGAAACGTCGGTGAAGGTTAGATGATTTAGCAGCCGATGCGGCGGCGGATGAAGGGAGAAGTTTTTCCGAAGAGCTGGAAACGTCGAAAAAATTTAGATGATAGAGCAGCCGATGTAGCGGTGGAAGGAAGAAGAAAAATTTATGAAAATTTTTCTAAGTACAGAAAACATCGAAAAACTTTAGAGGATTGGACCGCCGACACGTCAGAGAGAATTAGAGGATCGGTCCACCGATACATCGAAATCTAGAGGAGGATCGGCCCGAAACGTTGGAAAAATTTAGTTGATTGGACCACCAATGAGCATCGAATGAAAGATGAAGATCAGATCGCTGAAGTGTCGGAAGCTTAGAGAACTAGCCGTCCGATAGGTAGAGGATTCGATCACCGATGATGGCTTTTGCAGCGCTGATAAAGGACTCGGAAGCATAGATGGATGGGGATCCAAAACGATGAAAAATGTTAGCTGTTTGACCTCCAAGGGACATCCTTTGGCATCACCGACGAAGTCTGAAAGTGTAGATGAACAATGGAAAGGATTATTTGTATGGCCGTCGATGAGCAATGGAGGAAATTAGTCGTTCTAACTACCAAAACGTCGGAATGATAGTTTGGAAGAGACCCGATTTAACAAAGGAAAATTTTGAGTTTTCAAGTGGGATTTTTTAGAGATTTCAGGGGTTTTTCAGTGAAATTATCAGTAGTCTTTCAGTAGCTTCAAGGCTGAAAAGGAGAAGAAAATCCTAGGTGGCTAAAGTTCGCATCTAGACCAAAATTCAATGGTGTGTTTTATCATTTTTGAAATGGTGTGGTTTTCACACCCAAGGTCAGAATGAAGCATGTGGATAGGCGTTGGAAATATTATCCAGTAGGGAACAAGGGAAAGTCACCAGAATATGAGTATAGAGCAGCAAAGTGCTAATGAAGGCTTCTACTGTCAAATGGACAAATCTAGGAAATTGCATGCCTAGAGGTATCAAGACCATGAATTCAAACCATCTATTATGTGGAGGAGGAATTCCATGCAAAGATGAGGGATTTAAAAGGGAAAATTCCTTAACCCTTGTCTTGCTAACTATATTATATTTTATAAGTTTTATGCATGAAATGCATGAGGATATGCTTTGCATACATAGGATATTGAGGATTATACATCTATAATGAACCACTAATGATTGTTATTGCATTGGTGTTAGCATTAGAGGAAAAACCAACGACAACATGGGCCCTGCTAAATATGTTTCTTATGCTAACAAATGAGGAAGGGATAAGGCAACCAATCCATAATCAAAAGTTGGTGAGCAAATTCTACAATCCTTTGCAATATATCGACTAAACTGGTAATGTCGAAGGTGTAAGTAGGATCCATGCAAGTAATGGTTTAATTATGACAAATTCCAAGGAGTGGTAAAGGTAAGAGACCTCATACCATGTGGATATTTGAATGTTATACTATGTTCATATAGAAAGGTGTCATGCCTATATATATTGATTGAGCTTAGTATCCCAAGGAAAGTAAGTACTGATGATATTTATTATAGTAATGCATCCTATATGAAGTAGTCATGGTTAGGCCATGCATGGTGTGTTGAATGCATAGTATTCCTGAATCAATGCAAGGTAGCATTGAATGGATATGCATTAAAAATATTTTATGAACCTTGTAGTCATGCATTGAATGGATGCATATGAAGGGTGTGAGTGACTGATTGCATAAGTATAGGTGCAAATGTTGTGATGCATTGAGATGAGTGCATGTGATATTATGAATAAATAATGGCTGAAATGATCAATTGATGACAATTCAGGAACCATTTCAAAGGCTGTTATGAATGCAAGATAGTAAGTGCATAAAGAGGATAGTCATGATCAATTGGCTGCCGGAAATGCTCTATGGAAGAGAAAGATGGTACAAATGATATGCTTGTGAATTTTCAGGTAGATTATTTAGAGCATGGCAATGAGAGTAATACCATGACAAATTCTAGAATCTACCATGTGAAAGAGCCAAACCTTATGAGAAGAGTCTCATGGCTATGAAAATAGTTGGTAGGCATAATGGGTTGTTAAACTTGAGTTGTGAATTTCGGATTTAAGGAATTGCTGACAATTACTAATCACTATTGGCTTGCATAATTTTGTGTCAGGAGGATGCATTGTAAGTGGGTATTCATATTATGCTAGTAAGCATAAAATTATAATGGGCATAGTGGTGCTGCTTACAAGAGACCCACAATTGAGGATCACCTCATTGCCAAGCAAACTAATTTCTGTAGTAGACAGAATTGCAAATTCCTATTGAATTTGATTACTAATGTCATTGCTTGGTTATGGAACAATCAATTTGGATTGTATTATTAGATAATGATTGACTGTTGGCTATTTGATGAATGTACCAGGGGTACACACTACAAGAAGATCATGTGTGATGGCCTACAGGAGCCAAAATTCATGGGAAGGTTTTCCCTTATCTTGGAAATGGGTTTCGGGTGAAACTCCATTGGACATTTTGGAAATCTCTCATCTGCACTACATGTTTCGTAAGTAACATGAGTGAGATGGTATAGGTTATGTCGGTAAGACAAGTGTGGATATGAAATGTAAAAAGGAGTTGGGATGGCTAACCGAGGGACTGCCAACTTAGAGAAGGGAGCCCCATTCCTCCTTAACGACGGAATACTGCGTCGGCAAATGGATAAGTGTTATGTGACCCTAGCTAAGAATACGCATGTCAAATTGTTAAACTCAAGATGCAGAACATGTTTTGATGTTATTTCCATTATGACCGATTGCTTGAGTAAGAGTAGGGCCTACATGGCACACACTGGGAAAGGGTGCACACTTTTTCGATGTCGAGTCATGAAATGGTTTTAAATATTGAATACACCCTAGGGAGTGGACGCACTCCTGGTGTCTCAATACTTGATAGTGAATGATATGAAATATGATTATAGTTTTAGAGCAATAACGCTGAGGAGTTGCTTATATTGCTTGTGTTGACAGGCTAAATAGATGTAGTTGGGTGTTGCACCCTAAAGAGTAAAGGAAAATGGTTGTTTTGAGGGGTTGCGGAGTAAGGGTTATTGTTGATATAAGTGTATGTTGGTATATGTGTATGTTGGGTTGTTATATGCCTAGGGATCCATAGTAGATCCTGGACCTGGAAATGGTCATGGTAAAGTTCCAAGCCCAGTCGACATGAGGGTGTATTGGCTGGACATTAATTATTTGATGTTGTGGAGCAGCCTACATGTTGACCTAACATCCAAGTCCATAGGCGATCCCAAGGCTTGCAAAGCGAAGCAGGATCCTGTGGACCAACAAGGAAACGCACAATACAGAGGTGAGAAAAGTGAAACCTGGTGGTGCACATTGATCATGGCAGTAGATCAAAAGTTGCTGGACTTGGCTGGAAGTCTCCTTCAAATGATTGCCAAGACCCAAGAAAATATTGGGGAGATGCTCAAGATACAGAAAAGGCAGAATGAAATAAACCACCATATTTTGCAAGACTCTATTGGTTTTCAAAGGGAGGTGAAAATCCTTCTGGGAGCAATCGGCAAGGGAAAGGAAGGTGGATCAGTGATAGTACATTTGTCCAAGCGACCCGTTAAGAAATGGTCCAGGCATGAAGACTCAAAGGAAATTGAGCAGGTAAATATGAAGCATCCATTGAAATGTTGGGAATGCGGAGGACATAATTTACGTCGGGACTGCCCAATGAGGGAACATGAAGAGGGAAACAGCCGCAAAGTTCCAAGACTTCGGGATAAGCTGAAAGCTGAGAACCAGCGGGAGAATTTCATGGAAGCCGAGGGGCTTAGTCCTAAATGTTCAAAGTAAATAATCGAACGTGGGACAGATCTACAAAATTTTGAAATTTTAGATATGCAAATTGTATATGTATTCCTATGTATTGGAACACTGAGGACGGTGTTATTCCAAGGGGGAGGGGATTGTAATACCCTAGTTTTGACCTCATTTGCATTAAAAGATACATGATGTATATATTGTAATTAATCGTGGTGAGGAGCTAAAGGTGAAAGCCCCACCATCGATTTGGTTATGTATGTTTCGGCAATAAGGATAGTTGTTGATGGTATATCATGTTATCCAGCACCATTATAGTTTGGCATCATGTAAATACACACATCAATTAAAATAAACCTACAGCTAGCTACGATGGTGCAACGTTAAAATGAAAAGGGCATGATTCCAAAGGATAAGGGTGGGGGATGTCAAACCTTGGACTATGGGGGGGGGGATCCATGTGTCCCTACCCTATTTGATTTTCCCAACTTTCCTTGTCTTATCCAGCTACCACTTTAATGTTTTGTTGAGTAGTTGAGGCAGTTATGGCTGGGAGTGGAGTGTGGCAGGACTATCAATCCTTTCCCACATGCACACTCCACCAGCAGGTTGACCTCACATTGGCAAGCAAAAAACACCACTGCCATTCTCTCCATTATTGTCTCACCCTCATGCATTTGGGGTTGTTCACTCTCACGCAGGGACTCGCAGGGGGCCGGTTAATATTCCTCAAGCACAGATTGATGGAGAATCGGTTCTTTCCCCATTCTTGTTTATGCAACTTTTTTTAGCGATCGCATTGAGGAATTGTGTGCTGTGGGCTCTTGGATTTTGGATGACTGCTAATTTCCACATCCATTGGCTGAGTTCTCCCTTGTCTATGCTGGGAGTTTTTCTTCTTCCCCAACTGCGGACTGTGTAAGGTTGCCATAGTTTTCATTGTGAGTTGGGCTGTCGATTCACCCTGGTTTTGGGTTGCTTCTTGGTTGCTGAGGCAGCAGACGTCTTTTGTGGATTGTTGCTGAGTTTTTTTGGCCATGCTAGGGCCAAGAAAAACTCTAGAGTGTGGTTGGACCTAAACTGTGTTTCATCTTTTGTTTGGGATTGTCACCCGGTTGGCCTTGCCTTCTTCACAGAGCTGTGAACAGGTTGTTTTTCTACGGTATGCAGTGGTTGGTCTTCAAGCTGTTGAGAGTGGGATTAGAGGCTGGGTATTCTTGAGAAATCTGGTGTTGAGGCCACCAGCTTAGCATTTATCCTTTCCTATCTCCTTGACGACCTGGTAAACCCTACTGTGTGGGTTTGGTTGATTCTTGTACCTTGGCTATGTGTAAGCCTACATTGACCCTTATTCCTTGAGGAATCATGCCCAGCTCGGGGGTGGTAGTGTTGCTAAGATATTGATGAGCACGATGGCCTATGGTTGGGTGGAATTTTGCAGCGACGTAGCTGGTTGCGGGGTGAGTTCTTCATTAAAATATAAGTACTCCTGACTATTTCATCTCTGTAATTATATCTACTGTTTCATGAGAAATGATGAACATGTTGAATGTTGGAATGTATATGTTGGCTTCTGTTGAATGTTGAGGAACTATGCATCTCTGTATGATGGATTATGCGTCTTGGTATGTATTATGTTTAATATTTTTATTTCAACATTGATGCATGTTCATCTTCATGGGGCTGTTTTCCCGTATGATTGGTGTTAGTAGCATCCTCTTCGCCGGTCAGAGGGTCGGGGACGTTACAGTAGCAATATTTCTTTTCGTACTAGAAATCAACCCATCCATACATGTTACAAATAGATCATCTACATATAGTACAAGCATCACTAGGTTGCCATCTTCAACCTTGTAGTAAAGGTTGGAATCTGCTTTACTCTTGGTAAAGCCCAAACTCTATAGAAAGCTGTAAATTCTGTCGTACCATGTCCTGGGTTCCTGTTTCAAACTGTATAGGGATTTCTTCAATATACATACATGAGACTCCCTGTCATGTGTCTCAAAACTAAGTGGTTGTTCCACATATACTTCCTCTTATACTACATCATTCAAGAAAGCAATCTTGACATCCATTCGGTGTATCTTCCATTTCATTATTGAAGCCAGAGCAAGTACTGATCTTATGGAAGTGTATCTAGCTACAGGTGCAAAGGTTTCTTCATAATATATTCCTTCTTTCTGGGACAAACCATGAGCACCAAATCTCGCTTTATATTTCTCTATGCTACCATCTGCAGCATGCTTGATCTTGTAGATCCATTTGGAAGTTACAACTAAATTCCCTTCTGGTCTTGGGACAACATCCCAAACATCATTCTTCATGATCGATTGATACTCTTCGATCATATAATCCTTCCATTCTTTCCGTTCTGCCGCTTCTTCATAATTGGAAGGTTCTTTATCGATGAAATCACATAGTAATGCTACATACCCAGAGCAGGATCTGGTCCTCTTTCTTTCTCTGTGATTCTCTTCTGGAGCCCCATATATTTTCACACCTTCGATAGCTTCTCATACCCAATAAGGTTTCCTCTTGTGAGGGTTCTTCTCCTAAGCTGGATCTACAGGTCTTTGTGGTTCTTCAAATTCTCGATTTTCTTCTTGAATTTCTTCATTCATGGTTGTATCATGAATTCTGGGTGCTTCAGCTTCTTTAGGTTCTTCAGTAGGTTTCTTTTTGTATTTGTTTTAAGTTGTGTCTTCATCAAATTTCACATCCCTGCTGATGTCAATCTTCTTGAATCCTCAGAAGAAGATTCTGTAAGCCTTCAAGCTTTCAGAGTATCCTACAAATATACCCTTCTTTCCTGAAGGATCTAGTTTTGTTCTCTTCTCTTTTGGAATGTGTATGTACACAGGACAATTGAATATTCTGAGATGGCTGACTTTTGGTTTCTTACTGGAGAAGACTTCTTTAGGAGTCTTGTTCTCCAGTACTCTGTGTGGAGTACGGTTCTATACATACACCGTTGTTTTGGCAGCTTCTACCCAAAGATGCATAGGAAGATCTTGATCATGAAGCATAGCTCTTGCAACTTCCATTATAGTTATGTTCTTCCTTTCTGCAATCCCATTTTTTTGTGGATTATAAGGAGTGGACAACTCCCTCTTAATCCTTGATTCTTTGCATAACTCTTTGAATTCATTTGATGTGAATTCTCCACCATTATCTGATCGAAAGGTCTTGATCTTGTTTTTTGTGTGATTCTCAATCAAGGATTTGAATTCCTTGAACTTGCTAAATACTTCATATTTGTTCTTCATGAAGTAAATCCATGTCTTCCTAGAAAAGTCATCAATAAAAGAGACATAATATACATACCCGCTTAGTAAGCTTGATGACATTGGACCGCATACATTGGAGTGGATGATTTCCAAGATTCCTTTTTATTTTGCTTTTGCTACTTGGAAATGTCTTCTTTGTAATCTTTCCTTTCGCACATCCTTTATAGACCACATCATGTTTTGCTTGAATTTCTAGAAGACCTTCAACAGCTTTTCTTACAAGTGGTAGTGCTCTATAATGCACATGTGCAAGCCTTCTATGCCAAAGTTCATTTGGCTCTACTATGTCATGGACCAAGGCTTGTTCTGGATGGCCCTTTAGTTTGTAGAGACCTCCTTCTTGTTCCCCAATTACTACTGCATTATTAATAGTCTTTCCCTTTTGCCACATGATGACTTGGCCATGTATAAATGCAACCTTCATTCCTTTTGCATCTAATGCAGATATGGAGAGAAGGTTCTTCTTGAGTCCTGGTACAAACAATACATATTGCATCCTCATAGAATTTCCAGAGTCTAGCTTATAGGAGGATTCCCCACTACCTTTTATTGGATATTAGTAGTCATCTCCAAGCTTCACCTTGTGAGGTGATTCATGTTCTGAAATTTTTACAAAGGAATCTTTGAATCCTTTCATATGTTTGGAATCCCCATTGTCTATAAGCCAATCATTGCTTCCATGTGTGATGTTTCCCATGAGAGCAGAAATCAAGACATATTCTTCATCACTTAAAGAGTCTTCACTTTCATATATGGTTGTCTTCTTGGATGGTTCATCATCCTCTGTAGCATGAGCATGATGCCTTCTCTTGTTTCCCTTTTTCTTATTTTGTCTTTTAGGACAATCTTTTGCAAAGTGTCCTATTTCATCACATGTATAACATCTGCTTCTAGACAAGTCTTTTCAAGAGTTAGTTTTAGAAAAATGCTTACCTCTGGAGTGATGAGAACTTCTTTTGGTTTTCTTGGAGTGTACTGTGAGAGCTTGATCTTCACTTCCCATATTTTCTTCTCGAGCTGCTATCTAATCTTCTTCTTGAGAGAATTCTTCCCATAGCATGTTGAACTTGACTAACTTCTTTCTGGCACAGATTCCTTGAATAAAGGAGTCCCATGATTTAGGGAGACCATTTAATGTGGTCATCACAACCTCTGGATTCTCCACTTCTTCATCTACTGCTTCCAACTGTTCCTTGATCTGAGAGACCCTTGTAAAGTAAGACTAGATGGTCTCATCATTCTGGATCTTTAAATTCTTTAGTTGGTTTCTCAGAGTCATCTTTCAGTTTATGTTCTTCCCTTCAAACAATTTTGTTAGGGCATCAAACGTAGCTTTAGGTGTCTTTAGGAAGGACACCTGTGGTATGAGGTGATCCTTGATTGAATCACTACACTGATCTAATGCATACAAAGCACTGATCTCCAAGGTAGCGTTGCCCTTAGGATCTTAGCCTTTTCCATCTACCAACATTCACTGATAACTCAAACACCTTTTATTGAGTCTGATTTCTAGGTACTAGATAGTCCCAACTATGTTCGTCCTTGCCCTGTTATAGTTACGTGTCCCAAGACATTTGCTAGTACCTAAACCCTAGAGCTAGGGTTCCCATTCACCTTACACCTTAAGTACAAAGCACTGATCTAATGCATACAAAGCATACAAAGCACTGATCTCCAAGGTAGTGTTGCCCTTAGGATCTTAGCCTTTTCCATCTACCAACATTCACTGATAACTCAAACACCTTTTACTGAGTCTAATTTCTAGGTACTAGATAGTCCCAACTCTGTTCTTGCTTGCCCTGTTATAGTTACGTGTCCCACGACAGTTGCTAGTACCTAAACCCTAGATCTAGGGTTCCCATTCACCTTACACCTTAAGTACCCTAAAGCCCCATCTGATCTTCTTCTGGTGTCTAGGTTTGATCTCTCCTGTCGGGAGTAGATCCGGGTCTCCCCCATTGTTGTCCTAGAGTAGGATAACCTAAAGTGAAGGCTGCCTTGATTGGCATGACAACCATCCATTTGGGAGTCTAGGCAGTCATGGTTCCACCCCTTAGTTGCTTGCCCCTCTACCATCCATTTTGGATCCACCTCAAGCAGGAAACTACAAGGAGGGTGATAACAACAACATTCATCCATATCTCACAGAAACTTTCTATGTGCCTTCCATCTCTACCAAGACAACATTGATATTGTGCACTAATCCAATATGTCAACAAAGAGGTTTCATTCTAAATAAGCAGCAATGGAGAGTTGTATAGCACCATGAGATACTTACCCATCACATGCATATCAATAGTATAATGTCATTAATGCAAACATTCTATCATGCATAATAGATTAACTGAATATAAACAAATGCATAACGAAACAATATCATGAAATTACAATTGAATACTTATCTTTATTTGTTTCATGGGTAGATTCCTTCTTGATCCTTTAGCTTCATCATCTTCTTCATTCATAATAGCATTCTTCCTATCCAAATGCTAATATGGGTAAGAGGTTCTTCAAGAGTTGAGTTCTTCATATTCCTCATCGCTTGAGGGATCTTCTTTGGATGGTGAGAGATTGATCTTCAATTGCTCCCAACTTCTCTTTTTTATTATGAGTTGAGCTTCTTCTTCTTCCCAGAGTCTACTTAAAATAATCACTTCCTTCTGGCACACATTCCTCGTATGAATGAATCCCATGATCCTGGGAGTCCATTCAATGTGGCTATCACCACTTCTGCATTATCCACTTCTTCTTCTTCTACTATAAGTTGTTCTTTGATTTGAGAGACCCTTGTAAAGTATGACTGTATGGTCTCTACGTTCTGGATCTTCACATTCTTCAACTATTTTCTCAAAGTCATATTTTGATTTATGTTATTCCCTTTAAATAGCTTGGTCAAGGAATCAAACATCTTTGGTTTCTTTAGGGAAGACACTTGTGGTACAAGGTGATCCATGATTGAATCAGCAATGATCTTCTTGGCCTTGACCAAGTTCTTCTTATGTAAGGCTTTGAGCCTCATCTCCCTCTGGAACTGGAACCTCTCTTCTTATGTAGGTGTCCAATTCATTTTCTTCAGAGAGATCATATACTTCCATGCTTGGAAATTTTCAACTTCAACAATCTTATCATCAAGCTGATGTGATATATCACTTTGAAATGAGAACCTGAAATGAAAATAGCAAAAGATTAGATCTTACCGATTTGAGGTGTCTATCTTGGTTCTGGAGCTAGCTGATCTAGGGTTTGTCAAAGAAACCCTAATTTTCAAAACTTGGAATCTTTCAGATCTAATTGGATACAAATATAAATCTATTCAAGGCAAGCTGTCCAATGCAATCCTTTTTTGAAAACAATAGAGGGAAGCTCCCAGAACAGGAAACCCTAGTTTTCCAATTTCTTCTGCAGAAATACCTGATACGGTTTATATGGTGTCTCTGTAATTGCTACTCCTCTATGTCTGAAACTTTGCACTAAGATAGCCTCACCTGTTCTTGTTTCAACACCATAGGTTTCACCAATTGGGACTTATGATCATTTTACCAAGGTGACCTGTTAGAGGACTGTTCCAAACAGTGAAGTTGTATAGACTGCCACATGTCACTGTTTCATCTTCGGGGTCTAAAACTTCTACCAAAGAAATTAAAGTCTGTGAGATTTCTAGAACATCTTCATAAATCCTGTGAGATTTCTGTGAGATATGGCAATTCTCTCCAGGTGTCCTGTTTGGGGATGAATCCTGGAAGAGGCTAGAACCCTAACTTGGAGGGATCATATCTCCTAGAATATAGTGAATCTGAGGCTGAAACTTGGCTACAGTGTAAATTAGGATTTCAGCTTTGTCCTTTGAAAATTTTCGCTCCTGATCCATCTCCAATCCCACGATATAGCGAATGTACCAAAACTTATAATTTTTAGTATTTTAGGGTTTTTTCGGCTCAAGGTCAAACTAGGGTTTGACTTTCCTAGAGTTTCACCCAACCAAAAATATTGACCCAGGTCTCTAAAATTCAATTTTGATGAGGAGATAAATCCTATGCCGGGCTCACTCAAAAATTCCTCTTCTGTAGAAAGCCCTAATTTCCCGCACCAAAAACTGAAAATGCCCAGAATTGAATTCTGCTTTGACAGAAAGATGCGCCCTTCAATGGAGAGTCAACCTAGCATAATTTTGTTGATGGATTGTGGAGAGAGACCCAAAAAAGTAAGAAGCCCTAGCTTCTCTAGCTGCACGATGTCTTGTTCTCAGGTTAGCTTTGATACCATGTTATATTTTTATCATTCAAGCTATCATTATGATCTTAGGATCTTTAACTAAGAGAATAACATGCACAACAATAAAACACAAGAGACAATGAACACAAATATTTTCCTCGAGGAAACCATAAAAGAGAAAAACACCACAACTTCCTCAGAGATAGAATCAGCACCAAAAGTAAAACCCAAAAACATAAAGATAATCTCCCGACAGCAGTAGTCTCTCTCTTGTCCCAGCAACTTCTCTCTCTCATTCATGCGCCCCAATGAGTGAGAGTCTGTGTGATAAATAGAGAAGCTCACTCTCTATTTATATTCTTTCGTTCACTTAATGTCCACTCCAACATGTTGGCCTCACTTAACAATTACTTACTAGAGCCGACATTTCTAGGATAGTCTAATAACCCTAGTGCCCCACAACTTGTGGGGACTTTGCCCCTCCGACCAACAAGGAGGGTTATCCTTAACACAACGGTGGCGACTATTTCCCCAACTTATAATAACTCACCTAGGGCTGACTTCACTAGGTGAGTCTAACAACCCTAGGGCCCCGGAACTACGGGGACTTTAACCCTTGAACAATAGGAGGGTTACCCACATTGACTTGACATGACTTGTTTACATTATAGAAACTCCCGATCGGAACAATGGGGCATGACATGACTCAATTACATTACAAACACTTCCCGAAATAAACATCGAGGTACAATACATAAGAAATAAAAGTGAATACATTCCAAGTTACAATTACATCAACATTACTCCATTGAAGTACTATATGAGGAACCCTTTTGGATACATTAAAGAAGAGGAATTGAAGAGCAAGAAAACTATAGTCCATTGTTGTCGTAGCTTGTTTATACTTGAGTCTGCATCCCTTTGTCCCCTGGAGCACTTTGTGTTCTTCCTAGGATTTCCTTTGCTTGTGAGCTTGCTATCGAGAGATGGAGGATTGAGGTGGTGGAGGCCCATGTGGAGAACTCAGTTTCTCCGGTTTGTGGACATGCCGACAGAGGTTGTCACTTATGTAATCTCTGATTTGATTAATAGAAATATCTTTTCTTGTCCAATGATGTGCATTTGAATGAATATTGAATCCATGGATGTGTTTAATTGCTTATGTATCATTGATTTTATATGCTAGAGTAGGCCTAACACTATATTATATAGCATGCTTGCCTTGTTTACTGTTGTTGAGAGTAAATTTCTAACACAAGCGGGATTGGAAAAAGCTCAATGGGGATTTACTACAATTGTCCAAAATAAGGTATGTGTCGAGATCCTTTAGTGTTAGATGTTTTATTTCTCTTGTATATTGGGAAGGGATTGATTTGTGTGGTTTCTCTGTCTGTTGTGGTACACCCCAAGCCATAGAAATTTTTCTCTGTAACAGAATTGGTGACCATACTTGGGACGTTCCTTGTTTTTCTTTGGTGTTTGGGGGCACAATTTGCTTGATATTATTGACTTGCTCTCTATTTCTCCCTGTTTCTGTGTCACATTTTATAGTATGTTCATCCATTAGCACTCCCCTTTATTGGATTGACCCTTGGCCTACTTTTTACCAGTATCTTCTCTGTATACGCAGGTTTTTGGCCAAAATTCGTGTACATACGCAGATTTTTAGCCAAAAGTCACGTATGCATGCAGGTTTTTGGCCAAAATCTATGTATACATGCATATTTTTGGCCAAAAGTCGCGTACATAAACAGCTGTTCTTCAAATAGTCGTGTACGTCCTCCCTTTTGGTTGAGTTTGATGTTGTGGGAAGTTGTTGAGTGGGTTGTGAGTATTGATGGGTCTTCCTAGGTTCTTATGGTGTCTGTTGACTGCTTCTTTTGTGACCAGAGACAGCTTTTTCATTGATTTTTCTTTGAAAGTAGTTCTAGTCATTTATATTTTTTGTTTTGCCATTAGTGCATTGCTCTCTTTGTCTCAGTGTCTTGTTGGGCTTGTGTTTTATACTTGCTGCAGAGACTGAGAATTTTCAATGAATTTTATTGCATTTTTCATTCTTTTATATTGAAAAATACAAAATAGTTGCACTCTTGGTGGCATCTTAGATATAGATTTGAGGAGGTACTTTCATTGGATTGATTGGATGAGAGTTGTGTTTTGGATTTCATATAGGAAGGATTCCATTGACATTCAGAAAGGAATAATTTTACATGCATCTCATGTAGTGGCATACCCTGTTTTTCATTCTACAAGATTGCACTTAGCATTGCTTGTTAGGTGTCCACTTTTATTTCACTGCTGAGTCTTCATATCACTAGTTGCATGTCCATTACCCTTTAAGTAATCACAACCAATTGAAATCAATGCATAATCAAATGAACTACACATTTTTCTTTTATAGAGTTCACAAACAAGATTAGGATTTAGAGTCTTGGAATAGTTCATTGTGAGTCAATTCTCCAAGACTGCTAAACACAAAAAAGTAGGTGTCTGTCCAGGTGAAAGAGTGAAATCCTTGATATAATTAGTGTTTCTCAAGACGCTCCTCTTACATGGGAGTTAAGCACAAGGCAGTGTGAGTGGTTATTATTGGGATGACCCCTGTTCGTAAATGAGTAGCACCAGAGATATTTCCAGGATTGTATTCATATCTGGGGGCTCTTTCGAGAGTTTTGGGCTTTGCTACCTTTCCCATACGATCGATCCCTCCTGCGAATGTCCGCCTAAGCATTGGTTATATTAAGGTGACCTTAGTTTCCTTACCTAGGTTATTGAGGGGGTATTTGCAGAGGTTATTCTGCAGGTGTCCTAGCCAGGTAGGGGACAGACAACATAGTTTCTTTATGCATTGAAGCTGAGGGCCACTATAATTGGTTACATACCTTCGCTTGTAGTGTATGGGAGTTTCGAGCCTCTCCTAGGTGAGACATACCTGCTGCATTTGAGAGCTCACATATCCTCCCCTTATTTTTCTTGTATTTTGGTTGTAGATTATCTTAGGAGTGTGCTCTTTGTGTGCTAGTGGGAATTTGGGATCGTGGTTACTTGAGTATATTTATGCTCTCTTGATTTTGGGTCCTTTTATTTTTGGCATGCCTGGTATCCTATCACCCTTCCTTGGTCCTAGTATGGACCATGGTGTCAGACTTAGGGGCATCACAACCCCTTATCATGCTCATAGATTTGGGAGTGGTCACATTCCTCCCTCTACTCCATTTGTGGAGGATGTTGACTCCCTTCTCTTGGTCTTTACACCGGTGGTCACCCTCATGGGGGTGGTAGTGGATGTGTGAACGTTGGGTCTACAACTTACTTTCCTTCTTATGTCCCATCGTTCACTGCATTGTTTCCTTTGGGTGCATTTTTTATGATCATTCCTACCTATATCCTATAGTTTGGATTCTTTATTGACTATTTTGGGTTGTTTTGGACTAATATGGTTGTCATGTAGGATCCAATTTTTGTACACTCTCTCTGAGGTTTCGACCCATTCACGCCTATTACAGGTATCATGTTTGGACTGGCACATAGTTTAGGATATCACATCAGCTCGCACTTATGCATTTCCTTATGACAGTTCCATCTTAACCTTAGGTATGAACCCATTCCATGGTATCACGGAACCTTCATGTTGTTGTTAGAAGTGGTACTATGTGAATGGTAGAGCTTTCCTATACATGGGTTTCCTAGTTAGCTCCCTTTTTCATTTGGTACCCATGCTTTGATTCCTCTCTTAGGTCTGGGAGTCCCTTTTAGTCTCACCATGACTTTGAGCAAGAGCTTCATACTCCTCTTAACCTTTATGCTGCCCTTTTCCCCGGGACTCCCTTGTATATGTCAAGTTGTAATTGCATTATCATGAGTTTTGCTTGCCTTTTTGAGCCTTATGCTGGCTTCCCTGACTTTGATTATCAGCCATATAGCTTGAGCTTGTCTCATGTCTAGCCAAGCAAATTCATTTTATATATCTTTCACAGCTTGATTCCCCATTTTTTACCAGGAGGGGACTTTCCCCCAAGTGTCGTTATCTTGCACATGTTTCCTTACATTGAGCATAGGTATGTTCCACTGCTTGGAACTAGTTTGTTTTCCCTTTGACACTCTTCTCCTCCTAGATTTGTAACTATTAAGCACTTTTATTATTTTTCAAGATTTTCAAAATATCTGAAAAAATTCCAAAAAAAATCAAAAAACCAAAAATTCGGACAGGAGAGATGTTATCTTTGGAAACAGTCAAGTCATGTCGCCTTTGAACAAAGCACTGTATATCACATCCATTGGTTGGGTTAGTAGTTTGACTTTACGAGCTATACTTGTATCTCTGAGTTTATCTCCACCGACTGGTTAAGCTTCCAGTCCCTATGGAGCCTCTGTCGATGCCTCATGTGTCACACAGATGTCCCAGTTTTTTATATCGAGTCTATGCTGCCTACATTTAGTCACCATTCTCCTTTATGCTCTTTTTTAAAGGAAGTTGAAGCCTGATTTGACCATTCCTTAGTTGTCTTGACTTTGCATGTCGGCCATTCCTGGTACTATTACTGGTTCATGCACATCTTGTTCGAGTCCTTCCACATTATACAGCATTGTTGAGTACCCCATGTTGGTTGATGGGGGATGCCTTAATGCCCTCCTTCCAGCGGATTCCATCCCATCGACTTCAGATCATTTATTCTGGGATAGGAGTCTAGAGTCATTTGAGTGCCTTGAGACTTACAATCCTCAATGGTAAGTTCTCTCACCATCGACAGTTTTGGTAATACATCAATGTCCCCTGATCAATGCATTCTTCCGAGTGTTTGACCTCAACACATTTATTCGCACTTGTTAGATTGCACTCTAATACCTTGATTCCCATTTTCATTTTCGGTGGGTGATCTCGCGCCTGTTAACGGTATACATCAATGACCCGTAATCAAACGATGGACTATTATGTTCAACCTTGACACCTCTATTCACATAGTAGGACATGTATTCATATCAATTTGTGTAGAAGACTTTCCATATTGGTGGCATTTCATATATGCTATCTCCTTAATCGTGCCAGTTTTCATGAGATTTCAGTTCTCGTGACTTGGTTCCAGTGTATGTCAGATATCTTTATCCATTATGGAGATCTTGATCCATGGTATATCTTCAACTTTCATGGAGATCTTGGTCCTTTGTATATCTTCATCATGGATATTCTGATCTATTATATATTGTACGTGGTGATGACCACACATGTCACAGTTTGTATATTATGCCTATTCATGGCCATTGTACTCTTATGTATCCAGGACTGCTATATGTATTTACAGTCATGTGTCAAGTTTGATTATTGTATTATACTGTTGGATGGCTGGTTCTTCCACCTAGTTCTTCATCATTCCACTTCTGGGATGGATTTATAATGTATTTTGGCCATCATGTTACCCCTTTGACCTCACACATTAGGGGGCATCTATTACAGCTGATTTTAGTGACACATGGTTGATCACACTTTTATGGCCTTCCCTATCCCTCTGTAGACTCTTTGGACCCCATGGACTATTTTTGTACCTTTGATGTTTCCAAGATCATCCCTAAAAACACTCATTATTTGTTGTATGCGACTTTTAATCCCTTTCTCGCGGATATTACCCTTAAACCTGCATACATCGGGATGTGTGCAAAAGGCCAAATATTTTTGGAGTTTTCCTTGATGTGGATCCTAATCACTTGTCTCTTTGCCTTCCATATGCCTCGAGATCGCTCGGATTTAACCTTCAATTACCCCATTGAAGTACTATATAAGGAACCCTTTGGATACATTGAAGAAGAGGAATTCAAGAGCAAGAAAACTATAGTCCATTGTTGTCATATCTTGCTTATACTTGAGTCTGCATCCCTTTGTCCCTTGGAGCAATTTGTGTTCTTCCCAAGCTTTCCTTTTCTTGTGATGTTGCTATCTAGAAATGGAGGATTGAGGTGGTGGAGGCCCGGGTGGAGGACTTAGTTTCTCCGGTTAGCAGACGTGCCGACAGAGGTTGTCACTTATGTAATCTCTGATTTGATTAATAGAAATATCTTTTCCTGTCCAATGATGTGCATTTAAATGAATATTGAATCCATGGATGTGTTTAATTTCTTATGTATCATTGATTATATATGCTAGAGTAGGCCTAACACTATATTATATAGCATGCTTTCCTTGTTTACTATTGTTGAGAGTAAATTGCTAACGCAAGCGGGATTGGAAAAAGCTCAACGGGAATCTACTACAACCATCCGGAATAAGGTATGTTTCAAGATCCTTTAGTGTTAGATGTTTTATTTCTCTTGCATATTGGGAAGGGATTGATTTCTGTGGTTTCTCTGTCTGTTGTGGTACACCCCAAGCCATAGGAAGTTTTCTCCATAACAACAATCATCCCTATGGTTTTGTTCTTGGCATTTACCACCCTAAAAGTATGGTCCTGCTAATAAATTGGTCTTGACTATGACCAATATAAGAGGATTTCAGTTCCCTAAAGGTCAACCACTATATCTCAAATGTATAGTAAATGTTTGAATTCCTATATCCAAATTCCTACCATAACTACAAAATTATTTTGGTCCTCGAGTGAGGAATATTAATGTGTAAAGTTAATATTTATTTTAGGCTCCACTTGGGTTCATAAACCAAGTGATGTTGAGATTGAATTGTGAAAATTGTGTGCACAAGTGGTGTGTACAACTAGTAAATAAAATTGCAAGGAAAGTAGATTCTTGTAAATTAATGAAGAGGAAAAAAAAGATAAATTTTAATACTAAAAACTAAGGCATTTCCTTCTTGGAGTAAAATCTACATTTTTCCTAGAATGTAAAGTACCACTGGAAACAAGTAAACATCAATCCCAAATGTGCATCCAAAATGAACACTCAACCAACAATGAATTTGAAATCTTTTACAAGTCTACTGTTGCAATAAAATTTACTAAATCATACCCTTATGTAAACCAAATCAAATTGCAATCATAAATACATAAGCCTTTGTTTTGCATAATAAAAATGGGCATCATGGCATATATCATAGACAAGGTAGTAAAAAAAAGTCTCAAACCACCATATAAATTGTCTTTAAGTTATGTATGGCCTCTAGATCAGATATGGATCACATCAGGAGTCTTTTCGCAACATGTATAAAAGTCAAGGCCTATACCATGGTTGGGGAGATAAAACAAGGGCTTGAGGAACGAAATAAAGTTTTCTCATGATTAATGTCCATGAATATGGACTTCAATGAGGAATATGTACCATTAGTATATTCTCACAATAATAATGGATTTTAGGACACCTACAATGGTTGGGTGGGGAAAATAAGGTCCTTTGGAAAAAAACAATTAAACTCAAGATTAATGGCCATGAGTAATGCCTCAAACCACCACACAAATCATTTCTAAGGGATGTCTAGCATCTTGGTGGGATATGGGTGCAAGGAACTTATACAAAGGAGTAGTTGGACATGGTGGAGGATTATCCATTTGGATGATGGTGTTCTTATTGTTATCCACACTAACTTATAATGTTTTTCAAATGTTTTATTGAATCTAAAATAGAAAGGTACATTTTTCAAATGTTTCTTTAATGCTAAGCACAAAATTGAGAATATAAATATAAGATATGTGCACAATCCTTTATAATAAATATGACAAGGTTATCAACTTGCATGATTTGTATACATCAAAATTTAAGTAATCATATAGAAGAAGAGATTCTATATTTGATAATCAAAGACCAACTATTACAATGCATAGAAATGTCACTCCCTAGTTGGACAACAATAACACCTTGCTTATTAGAGATGATAATTGAGTACTATATGGATTGATGGTTAAGCTGCTAACTTGGTGTTTAAATTGATATCTCATAATTTTCAAATGATACTAGGATTTGTAGAGGGAAGAAGGGATGGGAAATGTCAACATCAAATCATATTGCTAGAAACTTAGACACCAATGCAAAATCACAAACTAACACCCAAAAAATAAAACACAACTATAGATTCCAAAGAGGTGAAGCTGCAATTAGAAAAAGTTCCTTGGATCAACCATTTTATTTCATGTTCTTTTTTTTAAATTATGCATATAGTACATTATAAATCAATAAGCCTTATTATGTTGGATGGTTGAAGGAAGGAAGGAAGAACAATACTTTTAGTCAACAATGTTTTTGACATTATATTCACCATTGAGCCATTTATTTACATGGTCGCATGTGATGTTACACCTCTATATTATTCATGTTTGATTTGGGGTCAGCCCTATATGTTTGATCAATTCACCCATCACGATGGTCACGCTAATACTTGTTGCATCATGCATCAAGGTAATCTCTTTAATCTTGCTTCTATTTCCCATAAAATTACAACATAAAATTGTCCTCTAGATTTAAGGGTTTATTTGGAAATTTCTACAAGGTTAGAGAATGTAAGGATGTCTAGCCTTGAAAGAGTGTTTTCTTTTTTTATAGTACATATGAAAATAAGACAAAACTCACCAAACCCAATATCCTTAAACATGATCAATATTTAGAGCCCCTCAAGTCTCACAAAATCTTTTTGGACCATCTTGATGAAAAGGGATCCTACACGCAAGCACTAATCCCATTCCATTCATCTATAGAAAATAATAACAATATCTAGAATACATTTTTCCAAGGAAAACCCTATTTTTTTTTGTTTATTATCTTAGAGAATATATTCTTTATTTTGAAATATAATGCTTTTTCAAATATTTTTTTGATAAAAATCAAGCAAGGTTAGGACACTTGGTTTGGAATAAAAATAACCAAATAATTATCGATTTATTTTCCTAATAAATGATCTTATATGGTATCATATATATCTATATTATGATTTTCCAAAAAAAATCCCATTATCACGTATAAAATTTACATGGGAATGAACCAAGTCTCGGAGATTTGTCATTAGACAATTCCGTGAAAGCAATCACTATCTCATCCAAGCTCAAATAAGTCTAGACACACAACATCTCTTATTTAGATGGTGAAATCAAACAATTGAAACCATTCATGAATGCTTACTTTTATACTCGTTATCCATCCTCTATAATTAAAAATTCTAATTCTAATGACATAGAAAAATCTTTTTCAATATCTTCCTTCTTGGTGATGTGATCTTCAACCACTTTGAGGGACATAATGTTTTTTATATTTTTTAGATGCGAATGAATAAGAGAAATATTTCGTTAGTCTATTTCTCTATTTAACCATGTGTATTCTTCCTATCATAATTGGGCTCCCCTTCTCTTTTAATTTTTTTTTTTACAAGCTTCGTCCATTTTATGAAGTGTTAGATTTTGGACCCGTCCCTTATGGAACTCCTTATTATGTGGAATGAATTCAAGATAGTGATTAAGTTGATATCTATTTAATTTGCATCGCTTATCTTGTTAATTATTTATACATGACCTTGTTGAAGGCGTCTCCTCACTAGGTACTCCATCGTTCATTCCCCCTTTGATATTGATAGTAGATTCTAGAACCTCTTGATGGAGTTCACATAGCTAAGGTTTTGCAAGTATGATAGATTAAGAAAAAAACGTGTCTTATGAATGTGGATTTATTATCCCCTCAAAAAATGAAAGGAAGCTATGTTTATGAATTAATATAGTTAAGAGTATCAAAATTCTTCAATATATAATTAAATCACCTAAAGAGAGAAGGTAGCATCAAGGATTTCCAAATAACTAGTGATCGCAAATTGTCACACCTCTTTTTCATTGTTGAGGTTATCCTATTTTGTAATGGCACTACTAGCAATTCCAAATACTTTGATTGAGATATCATGTTGTTTTACTTAGCAACTAGAATGCAATTAATTGTGTATAAATTATTCATCTTAATGATTAGGGTAGAGCCTTGTCATGAGTAGGCCATCAATTCAATGCTCCCAAACAATGTATTTTCATTTAATACATGTATTAAATATATGTATTTTATTTTAATTACAAATTACTATGGAGTGAAATATTGGAAGCAGCTTAGTTAAAATATAGAGACAAGAATCAAGGCGTGGTGTAACATATAGTTATCCCTTGGGAAAAGGTTAACCCTAATTAAATATGTATTGAAATTTATCCTAGTGTATTGAATATCACCAACCCCTATTCCTACATATTTAATAATTAAATAAGGAAGATGTGCTAGAAGTTCCTTTGGGTAGGGGAAAAAAGTATCAAGAGTATCTCTAGTACAATGGAAGAAGAACTCAGATCCTAAGGAATATGGTGGATGGGGTATCAAACATCATTTTTTGGTAGGTGTTTAGCATCCAAGAACATGGGGTGAATGGTTTCTTCTAGACGATATTGGAAATAGATAAACGTGAAGAAATGCATAGAGGATTATTTTGTTGAAGCCTATATTAGGGACCCTAGAGAGAGGTACTCCAATGGTATATGTCTAAAAGTTAGAAACTAATGAAAACCCCTTTCTCTATACACACACACACACACACACAAATGTGTGTGTGTGTGTGTGTGTGTGTGTGTGTGTGTGTCCTCATGTAATTTCAATTGGAGTGCTAGCGAACCCAATAGAGTGTGATTTGATGTCGAGTGCTTGAGTTGGAGAGTCGAGTTATAAACATAATAGTGTCTTAATCCAAACAAGTTATTGGCATGAGTTGGAGGGTTCAATTACTTGCCTTCATTTATTTATCCTTTGCAACCTCATTGTTATTCAAGATCGGCACAACTATGGAACCTAATCTCTCTACAAACCCCATCATTAGCAAACTCATCACTCATAGAGAGGGTTTATCCTTTAGAAACTCGGCGATATGTGAACCTATTTATATGATGTGTTTATCCATTAAATAAATTAGAATTTATAGGGTTAGTTTGGTTTAAAAGGAAATATTTATCCACACACTCATTCTCACCTCAACATTTGATCAATAATGATGGCAATAAAAAAACTACTAAGAAACAAAAATGGAGGAGGGATATATTAAGAAACAAAATTGAATTGTGACTCCATAGCTAAGAGTAAGTAGGTTGCTTCTTGGTTTAGGTGCCATGCATGTCTTTGTCTTGATCTCAACAAGTGTTCCCCCTTTCCTCCCTTGTATTTATCTAGGTCGATATATATCTAGGTGCAAGATCCCCCTTGTCTTCCTTGTCTTTGTCTAAGTTGATTTGTCTTTGGGAATTGGATCCCTTATCTGAAATATCTAGTATATTTGGGCTTGGGTTGTAATATTGTTTTGAATTTTTGTCTTTGTTATTTTTACTATTTGTTTAATCTTTAATTTGATTTTATTTGTTTTGTGTGTGTGTGTGTGATGACAATGAGGAAATTGAGGATGATGATGATGATGATTTCATCATTGTCTCATGAAGGGAAATAGGGTTCAACATGCATGGATACCCCTTGCAAAGAGAAAATACAAAAGAATATTAGAACCTTGGAAATATTCTTTAAGAAAATTGGGAAAGTATGTATTTCCCTCTCCTTAGCCTCAATACTTTACCTACTTCTGAATCCTAAAAAACAATAAATATGTTTGAGCTAATGACACAAGTGTTAGATTTTTATCATTCCAGCTAGCATTATGATCTTAGGATCTTTAACTGAGAGAATGTGACATGCACAGCAATAAAACACAAGAGATAAGAGACATAAAGAATTTTCCTCAGGGAACCATAAAGGAGAAAACCCTGCAACTTCCTCAGAGATAGAATCAGCACCAAAAGTAAAACCTAAAAACATAAAGATGATCTCTCGACAACAGTAGTCTCTCTCTTTTCATAGCAACTTCTCCTCTCACTCATGCGGCCCAATGAGTGAGTGTGTGTGTGACAAATAGAGAGACTCACTCTCTATTTATATTCTTTTGTTCACTTGAAACCCACTCCAACTTGTCAGCCTCACTTAACAATTACTTACTAGAGTCGACATCTCTAGGAGTGTCTAATAACCCTAGTGCCCCACAACTTGTAGGGACTTTGCCTCCTCCGACCAACAAGGAGGGTTATCCTTAACATAATGGTGGGGACTATTGCCTCGACTTACAATGATTCACCTAGGGTCGACTTCTCTACGATAGTCTAATAACCCTACGGCACCACAACTGTGGGGACTTTAACCCTTAACCAACAGGAGGGTTACCCACAATGACTTGACATGACTTGTTTACATTATAGAAACTTCCCGGAATAAACATCAGGGTATGACATCACTCAAATACATTACAGACACATCTCGGAATAAACATAGGGGTACAATACATAATATATACGGATGAATACATTCTGAAGTTACAATTACATCAACACTCCCTCTTAACTAGGAAGGTATTATATCGACATAATTTATCAGCACAAGTCTTCTTCTCTGTATCATCTGGATCATCATTGAGTTCACGTCATCTTCATCTTCAAGTCATGTTTATCTTCAAGTCATCTTCATCTGGATCTGAATCATCACTCAATCTAGATCATCATCATTGGATCTAGATCATCACTCGATCTGGATCATCATCACTGGATCTGGATCATCACTTGATCTAGATCATCATCACTGGATCTGGATCATCACTCGATCCGGATCACCATCACTAGATTTGGATCATCACTCAATCTATATCATCACTGCTGGTCATCGTCATGGGTGCTATCTCATGATTCTTCTCGTCACATGAAGTTCTACAGAGACAACCCTTTTTCATGTTGGTTCTAGGCCTAGCCTCTATGTAGGTCTTCTTCAGCGCTTATATCTAACCCTAAGTCAGAATGGCCCACCTAGCACTTACATCTGATCATGTAGGAACCAATCCTATAGTCATATCAAAAAGGCATGCCCAGCACTCACATCAGACCATGTGAGAACACATCCCACAACCCTGTCAGAAAGGCCCAGCACTCACATTCGTCAACCAATGTTGGAAAGGATCAGCACTTACACTCAGCCATGCGAGGAACCAATCCTCCATGCCGAAAGGGTCTGCACTTACATCTAACAACCAATGTCAGAAAGGCTCAGTGCTTATTGTAACACCCCGGTTTTGACCCCGTTTGCATGATGTATATAATGTAATTAATCGTGGTGAGGAGCTAAAGGCAAAAGCCCCACCATCGATTTGGTTGT
>LPNX011048149.1:289079-417933 GCA_001517045.1 Pseudotsuga menziesii
ATGTTTTTGTTGAGTTGTTGAGGGCAGTTACTGCTTGAGGAAACGTGGGCATGGGGGGTGTCAGTTTGGCAGACTGCTGTCAGTTCTGACGGTACACATACCCAGCGGCAGAATCCATCGTTTCTCTCATGACTGGTCTCCACTCTCCCACGATTCCAACCTCCGTCGGTTTTGGTCTGTTCATCCGCGTGCATAGGCCTGTTTTGTTCACTCTCACGCAGAAACGGGGGGGTTCACTCTCACGCAGGGACGCGCAGAGAGACGCTATGTTTTCCTCACGCACCAGTCGGGGGTTCTCCTGTGGTTTTGTGCATGCAGCAAGAAGGAAGAGCGGCCTCGAGGGCATGAATTTTCTACTGTGTATGTGAATAGCCGTGGTTTTCCTCCACGATTTTTCCTTGTTGATTGGTTTAACCAGTGATTCGGGATTGCTGTTGGTTTCACCCACGTTTTGGGTTGCTGTCGTTCTTCCACTATTTCTAGCTTGCTATTGAGAGTCCGATTTCATCTTCCATTTCGGACTGTGTGTGGGTTTCTTCCATGTTTTGCCTGGGCTGCGTCTTTTTCCCTTTTGCGCACAGGTTGAGAGTTGTCCTTCCTCATTTCTGTCTGCATCACTTTCTTCAGCTTTTGCATTGAGGAATTGTGTGCTGTGGGCACTTGGATGTTGGGTGGCTGTTGATTACCACATCCGTTGGCTACATTTCCCATGTCTATGGTGGGATTTTTGCTTCTTCCCTATTTTAGGACTATGTGATGTTGCCATTGTTTTCACTGTGAGTTTGGGCTGTTGAAGTACCCTGGTTTTGGGTTGCTGTTGATTTGTTTTGGCCATGTTAGGGCCAAGAACAACTCTAAGTTGTCTTGTGGACTTGAGCCGTGTTCACCTTTCATTTGGGGTTGCCACCGGTTGTCTTCATCTTCTTCACAGAGCTGTGAATGGTTTTTTTGCTGCGGTGTGCAGTGGTTGGCCTTCGGACTATTGAGAGTAGGATTAGAGGCTAGGAATGGTTAGGAACGCTGGTGTTGAGGCCACCAGCTTAGCGTTAGCCTATCCTAGCTCCTTACAACCCAGTGAACCCTGCGGTGTGGGTTTGGCTGATTGGAAACCCTTGGCTATGTGTAAGCCTGCATTGACCCTTATCCTTGAGGAATCATGCCCAGCTCAAGGGTGGCAACGTTGCTGAGAGATTGATGAGAACGCTAGCCTATGGTTGGGTGGAACATTGCAACGACGTAGCTGGTTGCGGGATGAATTCTTCATCAAGAGATAAGTACTGCTGACTATTTCATCTCTGCAATTATATCTATGGTTCCATGAATTATGATGAACATGTTGAATGCTAGTTTATGTCTATGTTTGCTTCCGCTGAATGATTGAGGAACTGTGCATCTTTGTATGATGGATTATGCATATGTTTATGCATTATGTATTATGTTTAAGCTTTTTAATATCATCATTTATCCATGTTTGTGTTCATGGGGCTGTTTTCCCATATGATTGGTGTTTCGTCGCGTCCTCTTCGCCGGTCGGAGGGTCGGGGACGTGACAGCGTGGTATCAGAGCCAAGTTGTAGCATGGGCCTGAATGGACCACCAAGGTGTAGTGACAGAGGCAGGTTGCCTTCTGCCCAGTAGAGATCAGTAATTATGATAGAAAATTTTGTTGAAAAATTTCTCTAAGTGCTGAGCTCATCAGGTCATCGGAGAACTAAGTGTGAAGCTCCGATGATACGTCGGAAGGTGTAGTCGGAAGGCCATCCGACGAGGGGCAGGCGAAAAACAATAATAATAATAATAATATTTGAAAAAATTGTCTAAGTGTTTGAACAGCCAGTTCATCGGAACACTTAGTGGGAAGGACTTCCGATGTAGCGGAAGAGCTAGTGGAACGGACTTCCGATGTAGCAGAAGAGCTAGACGGAAGCATACCCGATGGAGAACACTTGCAAGAAAAAAAATCGCGGGGAATTTGTCTAAGTGTTCAACGTCCGTCGGCAGAAATTAGATGTTGGGGTCGTCAACATCACAGAAGAATTTAGTGGTTGTCTGTCCACTGTTGTGGCTGTTGAAGGGACTAAAACACCGATGCAGTAGTGCTTAATGGTTCCGACCACCGACAGATGCTATGTTCCGTAAAAGAAGAAGAAGAAATTTGTTTGAAAATTTGTTTAAGTGTTAAAATCATCGGCAGAAAATAGTTGATCGAGCGTCCGCCATTGCGGATTGCTAAAAAACTATGTGTCCGATGGGTAAGGCCTCCGACTGCCGACACCGTAAAGAAAAAAAGTTTGAAAATTTTTCCAAGTATAGAAATCATCGGCTATCGGAAGCAGAAAGTTGTTCACGAGCCCGCCGTTGCGGAATCCAAAAGAACTAGCCTGCCGATGAGAAAAGACTGTCGATACCGATCAAGTCATGCTTTAGCAGATTGGGCCGTTGATCAGGAGAAGATCGAAGATCGTGTTCCACCGTTGTGGCTGCGAAAGGAACTATTTTTCCGACGAAAAGAATATCAAGCGGCAGTAGAAAGTACATGATTGAGTCGACGTGGGTGAAAATTCAAAAAAATTCTAAGTATTGAGATCATAGGAAGGCGTTAGCTGTTTGAACAGCCGATACGTCAGCTCAATTAGCCGAAAGGACTTCCGATGCTGTCGACGGAAGAAAGTATAAAGGGAAAATTTTGAAAAGTTGAAAATTCGTCTAAGTATGGAAACCATTGGCGAAATTTAGCTATTTGAGTAGCCGATGCGGTGGTAAGCATCGGAGGAAAATAGAAGATGAGGTTGTCGATGCAGTGGCGAAAGAGAAGAGAAGGTTTCGACGGAAATTAGTTGAAGGCAGAGCCCCAATTTCGGCGGAGATCTCCCGAAAATCGCCAAAACGTCAATGAAGGATAGTCAATCGAGCAGCCGATGCGGTGGCAGAAGGAAGAAGATAATTTCTGAAATTTTTTCTAAGTATAGAAAACGTCGGAAAAATTTAGAGGATTGGACCGCCGACACGTCGGAGAAAATTAGAGGATCAGTCTGGAGATACGTCGGAAGCCAGAGGAGGATCGGCCCGAAACGTTGGAAGAATTAAGTTGATCGGACCACCAATAGGCCGAGAGAAGTTAGTCGTTTTGACAGCCAAAACATCGGACTGATAGTCAGGATGGGAGCCGATTCTGCAGAGGAAACTTTTTGGGTTTTCAAAGTGGGATTTCCAACAAATTTCGACTATTTTCCAGTGGGATTTTCAGCTGTCTTTCAATGGATTTTCAGGTGGATAGGCGTTGGAAATATTATCCAGTATGGAACAAGGGAAAGTCACCAGGATCTGAACATGGAGCAGAAAAGTGCTAATGAAGTCCGCTGCTATCAAATGGACAAATCTGGAAAATTGCATGCCTAGAGGTAGCAAGGACTATGAAGGCTAACCAGTTGTTGTGTGGAAGAGGAGTTCCATGCGAGGATGAGAGACTTGAAAAGGCAAGTTTCCTTAAACCCTATCTTGCTGATTATAACTACATTTCCTAAGTCTTATGCATGAAATGTATGTGGATATGCTTGCATACATAGGATATTGAGGATTATACATCTATAATGAACCATTAATGATAGTTATTGCATTGGTGTTGGCATTAGTGGAAAAACCAACTATGAGATGGACCTAGCTGAATATGTTGCTGATGCTGATGAATGTGACTAGCAACCCTATGGAGAAAGGGATAAAGCAACAAGTCCATAAATAAAAAGTTGGTGAGAAAATTCTGCAGTCTCCTGCAAAGGACCAACCAAATTGGTCATGCCAAGGATGTAAGTAGGACCCATGAAGGTAAGAGTTTGATTATGACAAACTCCAAGGAGTGGTAAAGGTAAGAGACCTCATACCATGTGGATATTTGAATATAGAAAGGTGTCATTCCTGTATATATTGATTGAGCTTAGTAGCCCAAGCAAAGTAAGTACTGATGATCTTGATTACAGTAAAGCATCCTGTATGAATTAGTCATGGTTAGGCCATGCATGGTATGTTGAATGCAAGTTAGCATGAATGGATATGCATTAGAAAGATTTTATGAATCTTGTAGTCATGCATTGAGATGAATGCATGTGATATTATGAATAACTAATGGCTGAAATGATGAATTGATGACAATTCAGGAACCATTTCAAAGGCTGTTATGAATGCAAGATAGTAAGTGCATAAAGAGGATAGTCATGATCAATTGGCTGCCGGAAATGCTCTATGGAAGAGCAAGGTGGCACAAATGATACACCTGTGAAGTAAGGAGTATCTAAACATTTCATTTAATTTGCATGAATGACGTGACTATACCTTGCAAATATTAGTATGACAATGATTGCGTGACGTAAATGAGTTTTGGTAATATTGATGTGATTAACAGTTGGAAGTATTTGAATTTTATAAATTCTGAAAATGCTTCAGTGATGGTTGCAGCAATGAGAAGGTTATATGCATCCAGACTTACCAAGTGGTTGGTTGATTGAAGTTCAGGTTTTAGGTAGATTATTTAGAGCATGGCAATGAGAGTAAGACCATGACCAATGCCGGAATCTACCATGTGAAAGAGCCAAACCTTATGAGAAGAGTCTAATGGCTATGAAAATAGTTGGTATGCATAATGGGTTGTTAAATTTGAATTGTGAATTTCAGATTTAAGAAATTGCTGACAACTACTAATCACTGTTGGCTTGTATAAGATTGTGTCAGGAGGACGCATGGTAAGTGGGTATTCATGTTATGCTAGTAAGCATAAAATTATAATGGGCATAGTAGTGCTACTTATGAGAGACCCACAAATGAGGATCACCTCATTGCTAAGCAAATAAATTTCTGTAGTAGACAGAGTTGCAAATTCTTATTGAATTTAATTACTAATGTCATTGCTTGGTTATGGAACAATCAATTGGATTGTATTATCAGATAATGATTGACTGTTTGGCTATTTGATGAATGTGCCAGGGATACACACTGCAGGAAGATCATGTGTGATGGCCTGCAGGAGCCAAACTTCATGGGAAGGTTTTCCCTTATCTTGGAAATGGGTTTCGGGTGAAACACCATTGGACATTTTGGAAATGTCTCATCTGCACTACATGTTTGGTAGCAACATGAGTGAGATGGTATAAATTATGTCGGTAAGACATGTGTGGATATGAAACATAAAAAGGAGTTGGGATGGCTAACTGAGGGACTGTCAACTCAAAGAAGGGAGCCACCATTCCTCCTTGACGAAGGCATACTGTGTCGGAAAATGGATAAGTGTTCTGTAACCCTTGCTAAGAATATGCATGTCAAATTGTTGAATTCCATATGCCGAACATGTTTTGATTTTGTTTCCATTATGACCAATTGCTTGAGTATGAATAGGGCCTACATGGCACACATCAGAAAGGGGTGCACACTTTCCCGATGTTGGATCATGAAAGGGTTTTCAATATTGATTACACCCTAGGGAGTGGACGCACTCCTAGTGTCTCAATACTTGATAGTGAATGATATGAAATATGATTGCAGTTTTAGAGCAATAACGCTGATGAATTTTCTTATATTCCTTGTGTTGACAAGCTAAATAGATGAAGTTGGGTGTTGCACCCTAAAGGTAAAAGGTAAATGGTTGTTGTGAGGGGTTGCGGAGTAAGGGTTATTGTTGATATAAGTGTATGTTGATATAAGTGTATGTTGGTATAAGTGTATGTGTTATTGTTGATATAAGTGCATGTGTTATTGTTGATGGCCTGATAAACCCAACGGTGTTGGCTTGGCTGATGATTGGTTGTTGATATAAGTGCAGGTGATTTGTTGATGGTCTGATAAACCCAACTGAAGGTTGTCTTGACTGTGTAATTATTTGATGTTGTGGAAATTGTGGAAAAGTTACAGTGTTGGCTTGACTACCTTTAGTCTGATAAACCCAACTGTTAGTTGGCTTGGCTGAGTAGCCTGATAAACCCAGCAGTGTATTGGCTTGATTGGCTATAGCCTGATAAACCCAATTGTATATTGGCTTGGCTGGACGGTCTGATAAACCCAACTGTAGGTTGGCTTGAATGTGCCTGATATATATATAAAAGGATGTTGTGAAGTAGCTTTTGTGCTGACCTAACATCTAAGTCCATAGGCGATCCCAAGGCTTGCAAAGCGAAGCAGGATCCTGTGGACCAACGAGGAAATGCACAATACATATAAGTATTGGATTATTTTGCTTATGAAATACATGTGTATATGATTTGGTTATGACGTTTTAAGCTCTTGTTCTAGAGATAAAACCAATGAGAATAAACTAAACATGTGAATCTATTCAATGTTTGGATATAGGTATCGCTGGAAGCGAGGAATATGAGAGCATCCTAGGGGTGCATGTGGACATGTGACTGTCCTGGAGCACTCGGAATGAGCGGTAATGAAAAAGGTGCTAGCAAGACTGCGGGGGTCCTAGCAGCTGAGACGAACCATGTGGAGAGACTCCATGGTTGAGAGGTCTGGAATAGACCAGAGACACTAAGTGTCATGACCAAGAGGGATTGGTCCAGCATTCACGATGAAGTGAAAGAGGCTGAGAGCATGAAAAGCCACAGCGATGGTGTGGGTTCCAGGACGGAACAAAACAAAGAGGGGAAAAACTCTTGTTGCTCTCTCTTGCCCTTTTTAGTTATATATATATATATATACTTATGCATTGTGAAAACAAAATATTGTTGAATGCATGTATGACTGAAAATGGAATGTGTGTATTTGCTGAAAGTAAATTATGAATGCTGGAGTGGTTAATTCCCTGCCCAAGAATGGACATGAATGAGCTCATGTGCCTGTTGGGAAGGCATGAAAAATATGAAAGTCTTCTTGATAAGACTTGGACTATTATGCCAATTGGGTAATTAACCGACTGATTTTAATGTCTATGTCATGCTTGGTCTGACAGAATTTCAATGGTGCATTTCATAGGTGAGAAAAGTGAAACCGGGGGGTGCACATTGATCATGGCAGTAGATCAAAGGTTGTTGGACTTAGCTGGAATTCTCCTTCAAATGATTGCCAAGACCCAAGAAAATCTTGGGGAGATGCTCAAGATACAGAAATTCAGAATGAAATGAACCACCAGATTTTGCAAGACTCTATTGGTTTGCAAAGGGAGGTGAACGGCCTTCTGGGAGAAATCGACAAAGGAAAGGAAGGTGGATCAGTAATGGGACATTCGTCCAAGCGACCCATTGGGAAACGGTCCAGGCATGAAGACTCAAAAGAAATTGAGTAGGTAAAGATGAAGCAGCAAGTGAAATGCTGGGAATGCGGAGGACATCATTTACGCCGGGACTGCCCAATGAGGGAACATGATGAGGGCAATAGCCGCAAAGTTCCTAGACTTTGAGATAAGCTGAAAGCTGAGAACCAGTGGGAGAATTCCGTGGAAGTCGAGGGGCTTGGTCTTGAATGTTCAAAGTAAATAATTGAACGTGGGACAAATCTGCAAAATTTTGGAATTTTGATGTGCAATTGTATATGTATTGTATATGTATTCTTATGTAATGGAACACCGAGGACGGTGTTATTCCAAGGGGGAGGGGAATGTAACACCCCAGTTTTGACCCCGTTTGCATGATGTATATAATGTAATTAATCGGGGTGAGGAGCTAAAGGAAAAATCCCCACCATCGATTTGGTTGCGCATGTTTCGGCAATAGGGATCGTTGCCGATGGTATATCGTGCTATTTGGCACATTATAGTATGGCATCATGTAAATACGCACATCAATTAAAATAAACCCACAACCAGCTACGGTAGTGCAACGTGAAAATGAAAATGGCATGATTCCAAAGGATAAGGGTGGGGGATGTCAAACCTTGGTCTATGGGGGGGGGGGGGGGGAAGCCATGTGTCATCTTCCCTTGTCTCATCCAACCTCTTTAATGTTTTTGTTGAGTTTTTTAGGGCATTTACTGCTTGATGAAACGTGGGCATGGGGAGCGTTAGTTTGGCAAACTGCTGTCAGTTCTAACGGTACACATACCCAGCGGCAGAATCCATTGTTTCTCTCACGACTGGTCTCCACTCTCCCATGATTCCAACCTTCGTCTATTTTGGTATGTTCATCTGTGTGCATAGGCCTGGTCTATTCACTCTCACACAGAGACGAGGGGGTTCACTCTCACACAGGGACGTGCAGAGAGATGCTCTATTTTCCTCACGCACCAGTCAGGGGTTCTCCTGTGGTTTTGTGCATGCAGTGAGCAGGAAGAGCGGCCTCGAGGGCATGAATTTTCTGCTGTGTATGTGAATAGCCATGGTTTTCCTCCATTATTATGCCTTGCTGATTGGTTTAACCCATGATTCAGGCTTGCTGTTGGTTTCACCCACATTTTGGGTTGCTGTCGTTCTTCCACTATTTCTGGCTTGCTATTGAGAGTCTGATTTCATCTTCCATTTTGGACTGTGTGTGGGTTTCTTCCATGTTTTTCCTGGGCTGCGTCTTTTTCCCTATTACGCACAGGTTGAGAGTTGTCCTTCCCCATTTCTGTCTGCATCTCTTTCTTCAGTGTTTACATTAAGGAATTGTGTGCTGTGGGCGCTTGGATGTTGGGTTGGCTGTTGATTGCCACATCCATTGGCTGAGTTTCCCATGTCTATGGTGGGAGTTTTTCTTCTTCCCTATTTTGGGACTGTGTGATGTTGCCATTGTTTTCACTGTGAGTTTGGGCTGTTAAAGTACCCTGGTTTTGGGTTGCTATTGAGTTGTTTTGGCCACACTAGGGCCAAGAACAACTCTAAGTTGTCTTTTGGACTTGAGCCGTGTTCACCTTTCGTTTGGGGTTTCCACCGGTTGTCTTCATCTTCTTCAAAGAGCCGTGAATGGTTGTTTTGCTGCGGTGTGTAGTGGTTGGTCTTCAGACTGTTGAGAGTAGGATTAGAGGCTAGGAATGCTTGGGAAGGCTGGTGTTGAGGCCACCAGCTTAGCGTTAGCCTATCCTAGCTCCTTAACAACCCGGTGAACCCTGCGGTGTGGGTTTGGATGATTGGAAAACCTTGGCTATGTGTAAGCCTGCATTGACCCTTATCCTTGAGGAATCATGCCCAGCTTGGGGGTGGTAGCGTTGCTGATAGATTGATGAGCATGCTGGCCTATGCTTGGGTGGAACGTTGCAGCGACGTAGCTGGTTGCGGGACGAATTCTTCATCAAGAGATAAGTACTGCTGACTGTTTCATCTCTGCAATTATATCTATGGTTCCATGAATTATGATGAACATGTTGAATGTTGTTTTATGTCTATGTTTTCTTCCGCTGAATGATTGAGGAACTGTGCATCTTTGTATGATGGATTATGCATCTGGTTATGCATTATGTATTATGTTTAAGCTTTTTAATATTAGAATTTATCCCTGTTTGTGTTCATGGGGCTGTTTTCCCATATGATTGGTGTTTTGTCGCGTCCTCTTCGCCGGTCAGAGGGTCGAGGACATGACACTTATATTCGACCATGCAAGGAACCAATCCTTCATGTCGAAAGGGCTCTGCACTTACATCTAACAACCAATGTTAGAAGGGCTCTGTACTCACATCTAATCATGTAGGAACCAATCCTACAGTCATATCAAAATGGCCCTCAGTCCCAGACTGAGCTTTCCTGGTAACTGACCAGGTGCCTCCATTCCAAGAATGGCAACAACCCTTATATCTGATCAAGTGGGAACCAATCCCTCAATCACATCAGAATGGCCATGCGCTCACATCTGATCATGTAAGACTACATCTTACAGTCGTATCAAAAAGGCCCTCAGTTCTAGACTGATTATTCCTGGTAACTGACCAGGCACCTCCATTCCAAGAATGGCATTCATCGCTTATATATGATCATGTAGGAACCAATCCCATAGTCACATTAGAATGGCTCATCACTCACATCTGACATGGAAGTAACCAATCCTCTCACCATGACAGAATGGCTCAGCCCTTACATATTACCATGGAAGGAACCAATCCTCTCACCATGTCCGAATGGCTCTAGGTCTCATCAATTTCCCTTGGAGGGAACCTCAATCTAGAGAACACCAAGCTTCTCCCTGAAGTACTCAAACTTCACCCTAACCAATGGCTTTGTTAACACATCAGCTATCTGTTCCTCCTTTGCAACATACTGGAGATCCACTGCTCCCTTCTGCACCATATCCCTGATATAGTGATACTTGATCTCAATATGCTTCGACTTGTCATGGAACACTCGATTCTCTAACAACTTCATGCAACTCTGGTTGTCACAATGTATACAAGTAGCATCCATCTAGAGATCAAATAAATCAGACAATAGCTTCCGCAACCATACTGCCTCACAACTAGTTGAACAAGTTGTGACATACTCTGCTTTAGCTGTACTCAGTGCCACACAGGACTGCTTCCTACTAAACCAAGAAATCACACTTGATCTCATACTGAACTAGCACCTCGAAGTGCTCTTCCTATCAATGGCATTTCCTGCCCAATTTGAATCCTCATAACCCTCTAGGTTAATCTTCTGATTCACCTCATACTTGAGCCCATAATCAATTGCACCCCTCAGGTACCTCAGAATATGCTTTGTAGCAATCAAGTGAACATGTCTTGGATCTATCAAGAACTAGCTCAAGGTGTTCAAAGCAAAGCAAATGTCTTGTCTCATGTTCATCAAATACATCAAGGACCCAATCATCTGACGATACATTATAGCATCAACCGTCTCTGATGAAGCATAACTTAATAGCTTCAGGTTCAATGCCATAAGTGTGGTCATGCAATCCATCAACCTGAACCTCTTCAGGATCTCTGCTGCATACTTCCCTTGTCCAAACCTTCATGCCTAGGAAATAGTGCATCGACACATAACAGGAGCATCACTAGCCTTCCACCTTCAACCTTGAAGCAAAGGCTGGAATCCACTTTACTCTCAGTAAATCCTAGATTCATAAGTAATCTATTCATCCTCTCGTATCATGTCGAACCTTAGGATCTTCTGCAGTCACTCCCTCTGAAGCATCATACTCCCTCTATCTTCTGTACTTTATGCACTGAAACATTCTGAACTGGAGTGACAAGTAGCTTCCTCTGCTACTAACATTCTATGTATCCATCTAGGATCACTGGATACCAAGATCCTCTATCTTGAACTTTTTCAAAAGTTCTTCTCACACCCATCCGTGAACCTATCATCCTCTATTAACCTTGTAGCATAGGTTTAGATCTTCATCAAGCTCATCATGTATGTGTTTCAACTCCCACTGGCTACAAATGTCTCTTTGTAGTCTATGACTTCTTTTCGTGAGAAGCCTCGTGCTACGAATCTTTCCTTGTATCCCACGATGTTTCCATCTACTGCATGATGGAACTACAAACTTCCATTCATGTATCGATACTGCATCATAGACATCATTCTTCTTGAACTGGTCTTCCCTTTCTTCTTGGAAGGTTCTGCATCAATGATGTCATTGTATTCGTCATATTATTTTTCATCTTGAACTGTCGTTACTTGTTCTTCGGAACAAGTCTCATTCTTCTTTTCTTGTAGGCGATTATGTATGTAATCTTTCCTTCAATTCAAATGCATTTGTATGGTTAGAAACATTTCATAAGGAATATTCATACTGGAAATTTCTTATACATAAATATATGATCATCCAACTACTTTAGCCAATACAATATTCATCCATATCTCACAGAAACTTTTCTAGATGCCTTCCATCTCTACCAGGACAACATTGAGATTGTGCACTAATCCAATATGTCAGCAAATAGGTTTCATTCTAGATAAGTAGCAATTTGGAGTTGTATAGCACCATGAGCTACTTACCCATTACATGTATATTAGTATTATACTATCATTAATGCAAACATTCTATCATGCATACTACATCAACTGAATATAAACAAATGCATAATAAAACAATATTATGAAATGACAATTGAATACTTATCTTTATTTGTTTCATGGGTAGACTCCTTCTTGAGCCTTTAGCTTCATCATCTTCTTCTTTCATAATAGCATCATTTCTTATCCAAATGCTCAGATGGATAAGAGGTTCTTCAAGAGTTTAGTTCTTTATATTCCTCATCACTTGAGGTATCTTCTTTGAATGGTGATAGCTTGATCTTCAATTGCTACCATCTTCTTTAGTTGAGATTATTCTTGTGTGTGCTCTTCCTAGAGTCTGCTGAAAGCAATCACTTCGTTCTAGCACACATTCTTCGAATGAATGAATCCCATGATCTTGGGAGGCCATTCAAGGTGGTTATCACCACTTCTGCATTCTCCACTTCTTCTTCTACCGCTTCAAGTTGTCACTCTGATTTGAGAGACCCTTGTCAAGCATGACTGTATGGTCTCTGCATTCTGGATCTTCACATTCTTCAACTGTTTTCTTAAGGTCATATTCCGATTTATGTTCTTCCCTTCAAATAGCTTGGTCAAGGAATCAAACATCTTCAGTGTCTTTATGGAATACACTTGTGGTACAAGTTGATCCATGATTGAATCAACAATGATCTTCTTGGCCTCGACCAAGTTCTTCTTGTGTAAGCCTTTTAGCCTTATCTCCCTCTGGAACTGGAACCTCTCTACTTGTGTAGGTGTCTAGTTCATTTTCTTCGGAGAGATCATATACCTCTATGCTTGGAATTTTTCAACTTCAACAAGCTTATCATCAAGCTGATGTGATATATCACTTTGAAATGAGAACCTCAAATGAAAATACAAAAAGATTAGATATTACCGATTTGAGGTGTCCGTCCTCGTTCCGGAGCTGGCTGATCTAGGGTTTGTTAGAGAAACCCTAATTTTCAAAACTTGGAATCTTTCAGATCTGATTGGATAGAAAGATAGATCTATTGAATTTGAGCTGTCCCATGTACTCCTTTTCTGAAAACAGTGGAGGGAAGCTCCTGGAATAGGAAGCCCTAGTTTTCCAATTTCTTTTGTAGAAATTCCTGTTACTGTTTATGTGGTATCTCTGAAATTATTGCTCCTCTATGTCTAAAACTTCACATTGAGGTAGCCTCAAATGTCCCTATTCCAACACCATAGGTTTCATCAGAATTTGTTTCACCAATTGGGACTTATGATCATTTTCCCAAGGTGACCTATTACAGGATTGTTCAGCACAACGAAGTTTTACAGATTGCCACGTGTCACTGGTTCATATTCTAAGTCTGAAACTTGGACTAGAGAAATTAAAGTCCATTCCCTTTTTGTAACATCATCATAAATTTAATTTGGACATTTTTAGTCCAAGATATAGCAATTCTCCCCAGGTGTCCTGTTTAGGGATGAATTGTGGAAGAGGCTGGAACCCTAACTGGGAGGGATTATATCTCCCAGAATATAGTGAATCTGAGGCTGAATTTTGGATACAGTGTACATCAGAATGTTATCGTCGACCTCTTCAATTTTTCGCTCCTGAGCCTTTTCCAATCCTGAGATATAGTGAATGTACCAAAACTTATCTTTTTTATTATTTAAGGTTTTTCCAACTTGGGGTCAAACTAGGGTTTGGCTTTCCTGGAGTTTCACCCAACCAAAAAACTTTACCTAGGTCTCTAAACTTCGATTTTTATGAGGAGAGAAATCCTATTCTAGGCTCACTCAAAAATTCCTCTTTTGTAAGAAGACCTAATTTCCTGCACCAAAAATTGAAAATGTCTGGAATCGAATTTCGCTTCGACAGAAAGATGTGCCCTTCAATGGAGAGTCAGCCTAGCATACTTTTGCTGATGGATTGTGGAGAGAGGCCCAAAAAGTAAGAATCCTTAGCTTCTGTAGCTACACAATTTATTCTTCTCAGGTTAGCTTTGATACCATGTTAGATTTTTATTATTCAAGCTAGCATTATGATCTTAGGATCTTTAACTGAGAGAATAACATGCACAACAATAAAACACAAGAGATAAGAGACACAAAAAAATTTCCTTGGGGAAACCATAAAGGAGAAAACCCTGCAACTTCCTTAGAGATAGAATCAGCACCAGAATTAAAACCTAAAAACATAAAGATGATCTCCCGACACCAGTAGTCTCTCTCTTGTCCCAGCAACTTCTCCTCTCACTCATGCGCCCCAATGAGTGAGTGTGTGTGTGATAAATAGAGAGGCTCACTCTCTATTTATATTATTTTGTTTACTTGAAACCCACTCCAACATGTTAGCCTCACTTAACAATTACTTACTAGAGCTGACATCTCTATGAGTGTCTAATAACCGTAGTGCCCCACAACTTGTGTGGATTTTTCCTCCTTCGACCAACAAGGAGGGTTATCCTTAACACAATGGTGGGGACTATTGCCCTGAATTACAATGACTCACCTAGGGTTGACTTCTCTAGCATATTCTAATAACCCTAGGGCACCACAACTATGGGGACTTTAACCCTTGACCAATAGGAGGGTTACCCACAATGACTCAACATGAATTGTTTACATTATAGAAACTTCCCGAAACAAACATCAGGGTATGACATGACTCAAATACATTACAAACACATCCCAGAATAAACATTAGGGTACAATACATAAGATATGCGAATGAATACATTCTGAAGTTACAATTACATCAACAACAAGAGGTTCAGTGGTGATTATGTTAGGTATACCCCAATTCATGTTAAAAGTATAGAAGTATTTGTTATCAATCCAAATGGCACTTCTCCATCTAAGTGCCGACACTTCATATGTCTGTACACAAAAGGACATTTATGGATTGAAGGTTTCCTAAAACACTATAGATGGGCATGACATGAGATGCATTCACTATCCACCTAGCTTGTCATTTTTACCTTTTTACATGCTGATTGTTGTACGTGACTCTTTCCACAGCAAATCACGTACATATGTGACTATCTCCACAGCATATTATGTACGGTACGCGGCTATTGTCATTGCAACCCGTGTACAAATCTGTACGCGGGTTTCCCTTATAGAAACTCGCGTGTCATACATGGGTTGCCAGTATCAATACTCGCGTATGCCTCCATTCGACATTAAAAAATAAACATGATTAATGGAGATTTGTTAAGCCTTAAACATTAACTATCTTAACTGTCTCAACCTCCTCAACCTTCGAAACTACTCTATTTTCCTAAGTATAAATAGAGGCCTTGGGGAGTGCATTAATCAATCATACTTGGAGAGAAAAGTTATGCTGGTAGTATATCTTTAGAATTCGTTGGAGCAGCAGAACTCAGAATCCTTTGGTTATAGAGGAGTCCTTGTTTCAAGCGTTGGGTTGTACACTTATCTCATTCACTATTGTTAATAAAGAGAATCCTTATTCCAAATGCATGCTGAATATCTTTCACGTATCATGGTTTGATGAATATTTATGATTAAGCACTCTATATATTGTTTATCTAACTTGTTATATATACATGTATAAGATTTTATTTGGAGTATTTTCTCTTTCCAAGTGAAGGAGGTGCATCCCTGGAAGCTTTGGAGAGGAGCAGAGCGGGAGAAGACAAAGCTTGGATCAATCGTCGTTAATCGGGTGAGTCCATTATATCTTCCTATTTCCTTTATGTACTTTAAAGTTGATTGTCTGCAAGTTTTAAGAGTACGTTGGTAACCCCAGACCCTCGGTTATAAGGGTGTTTATTCCTGAACAACAGAACTGGCAACTCCGCTGGGGAGCTTAGACTGCTGTGGGTTATTTCTGTTTACCGTTGCCCAGTCTTTGCCTTGAGTTTGTGTGTGGTATCCTATCTTGGTTCATGCTTAGGATAGTGTTTGAAGTCCTTGAGAAATCTTCTTTTTATTATAAAATTTTGTACCTATACGCGGGTTTCTCTTACATACAGTCACATACAGAGGCCTGCATACGCGGGTTGCTCTCTTGGACAGTAGCGTACAGTACACGGGTTTCCCTTATACACAGTCGTGTACAAGCCTTAACATTGGAATTTTTGGTTTAGGGTTTGCTTTTCCCTGTCCCTTTATAAAATTTGCTTGCTGGTTGGTCTTCCTTATAAGCATTATACTGTCAATTTGATGACCTTGTTGGCCACACCTTGTGCTTTCTTGTAAATCCCTTGAGTTCCTTTTGTTTGGATTGTCTTTTGTTTACAATTTGAAGTGGATTTGCCTATTTTGGGTTATAGGTTTAAGTGTTGGTTGTATGAATGAGTGGTCAAGGTTCTGGACACTCTTTTTCCCATTCTATCCTTGGATAGTGATTGGTTTGCCACTTACCTTTGTGTGATCTCAGTGATTTCTTATCATTGTGCCCGCCTAAGCTAGGGTGCCAAGTTTGCCCTTGTTGGTTGATATTTTGGTCTTATTAATCTGTTTACTTCACTTTGCTTGCTTTATACAGTTGATTTGATTCAAGTATTCTCAATTTTAGTGCATTTAGGTGCATAGTAGTCTTTGAGCATTTTAAAAAGTGAAAAGAAAACATTTTGAAGCTTTTGCATGTAATTTTGCATAGAGTAGTTTTGCTTTCAGTTTTGAAAATATAATCTCAAAAAACTACAAAAATATGGTCTTAGTGTTCTCTTTATTGTTGCATTTTTTCATCAATTTATATTTACAAAAGAAAAAAAAAGAAGTTTGTTTTAGTAGTGATAATTTGCTTTGAAAACATACACCTTTACTTTTACATTTCTTATTGAGTCAAAAACATCATAGTATTTCACTCCACTTACCTTCTGAGTAAAGAATAGCCTTTAAAATGAACGCAATAATTAAAATTTACTAGTAATTTTTATTTTTTAGGGCCATTCACCTACTAGCTTAGGCTAGACTTGTGGGCTAGGAAGTGTAAACTTCCCATAAGTTTTAAAATTCAAACATAGTGGACCATTCGATAGGTAAATCCTTATCTTTATCGATTGTATCTGGGAAGCTCCTCTCAAACGGGAGTCAAGCACAAGGCCGCATGGAGGCATTGGACTGAGGAGATAACCCTCCGATTCCTTGTCGAAATGTAAATCAGGACTTTTATGCATCTGGGGATTCTGTCCTAGACAGAGTTTTGGGCTCAGCTACCCTGCCCATGCATATGAGTCAGGCTTGCGACTGTCCCCCCAGACTGTTGGTATAGCTAAGGTAGCCTTTAGTCTCTTGATATTTAGGGTTCATACCTAGGTAAACTGGAAGGCTATATCTGGTTCACCTTGGACGGGCTTGGAAGCTAACCCTTGTTGAAAGTGTAGGAGGGCAGTGGGTGATTCCTCTGCTTATGCCTAATAACCTCTTCAAGGACACTAAGTAACTGTTCTTTAGATTTCTTCAGGAAAGCATATCTTTTACCCTTACTGACTGTTGAGACTCTAGGAATTTTCGTAGTGATTGCTCTATGGATTTTCTGTGTTTAGATGACCTTAGGGTTTGAATTGTCAGATTTACAATCATGGAGGACCAACCAATTAGAAGGTCACAAAGGTTGCAAAACCTTCCTCCTCTCATAACATTGGAACCTCCACCTCCACCTCAAAGGAGGAGATTGGACACAGACGGTTCATTTGAACCGATAGGAGTGATTAAAGTTCTAGGTGAACCAACACTTAGAGCTAACCATTCTGATTTTAATACAGTTGATATAGAAGACTTGCAGGTTGATGAGTTTGCAAGGAATTTTAACACACCCTTGACTGACTTAAACGATCATGTGATCGTCCAAGTTAGGCCTTTTAATTCACCTGTTTTAGGTGTCCCTATGGGCAGGATAATGTCTACTATGGGAGAAGGTTCCTTGCTTTCACCTCAGCCTTTCCGGCTGAAGGGGTACTACCTCCCCCTAGTAAGTACCCCTATATCTGGCATAGCTACTACGCCATTGACTCTAGCGAGCCGGGTGGTCCAACTGCCAATTCCCATAATCCTAGCAGGTGCTTCTGGTGACATGGTTACTGGGATCCCTAGTATACCTACTGTTCCTTCTTCCTTTGCACACACTGCCCAGATCGGTCCGGTAGGATCCTCGGCTTTCATCTAAGGATTTCCTTGGAATGGGGGGCGTATTCCCCCATCCACTCCATATGTAGGCCCATCACCTTCTTATGTAGGAGTGCAATTTGGAAACACTACCTCTAACAGGAAAGGTTTCCAAATTTTGGTCTTGGCCCCATTCACGAGCTCTCCCTTTTCATTGTTTAGCGGAGGGATACCTGCTCCATTTTTTCAAACCCCAGCTTCGACTAGGACGGCCCAAAACTCATATACTGCACCTCCTACTCACAATCCTGTGGCTTACAGATGGAATCCATTTCAAAGTAATCCATCCACTTCGCAACCAATAGCAGGGGGCAACCCCACCTTTACATATGGGTATTCAAGGGCAAGTCCCTCTAATCCCCAGACTGGCACTTTTAGTGCCCCGGTGCAACCCAAGCTTCCTTTTTTGGCAACATTAAACTTTCCAGATTTGTCAAAATTGATGAACGAACCGGTGAGGCATGACCCCTCGTGGCCACCTGTTCCCACCAAATTGCCATCGGACATCCCTAAATTCGAGGGCAAAGTTGGTGAAGATGCTGTGGCTCATGCCACCACATTTCATTTATGGTGTTCTTCTAATTCATTGAAAGAAGATTCAGTTAGGTTGAGGCTGTTCCAAAGAACCTTAACGAATACGGCAGCAAAATGGTACATTGAGTTGCCTTCTGCTGCGTTCAGTAGTTTTTGGGACTTGGCTAGTGCATTTCTTAGCCACTTTCAGCTTTCGGTCCGATATGATTTTGAAACAAACTTGTTATCTACCTTTAGGCAGAACAAGGCTACCCACATCTCGGATCATATCCAAGAGTGGAGGAGGTGAAAGAGCCTTATTAAAGCCACTATTCCTCCTGATTTCTTACTAGAGTGGTTCCTTAAATCTCTATTACCTTACATATCTAAGGACGTATCCACTTCAGGAGTGACGAATGAAGAAGAATCCATTATCAAGGCCCAGCAATTGGATTTGATTTATTCACAATCTAGGATCTTGTATGAGATTATCCCTGAGGCATCGAAGCCTAACCATGATACGGAGAAACCTAAGCATGGGCCCCATGCCGATGGTGTGGTTGGGTCTGTAAACTCTACCACTGTAGAGTCTTTGGACAAACAGCTTCATCAGTTGTCCATCAAGCATTCTACGGCAGATGCAGCAAAGGCTACCCCCTCCCCCCAAAGTGCAAAAGTTTTTTCACAAACCTCTCAGAAGGGCAATCAGCAGCCTGGTGGGAAGAAAAAGAGAGGAAAGGAAGGGGAGGGAAATCAAAACAAGCAGAAACCCATGAACGATGCTGATGGGGCCAAGAAGGAAAAGAAAAAGGTAAAATTATCATGTAAGTTGTGCCACGAGGATCACCTCACTTACCTTTGTCCCCTTATGGAACAAGCCCAGAAGCTGCTTAAAGCTCAACAACCAGCTGTCCTGAAGGATCCATTTCCCCAAGGGCAGAACTCTACTTCAGCATCTAATGTAGAAGGGGCAACTTCTGGTGCCCCTGACCCTAACTATATCAACATGATTCGATCTTCGACTTTGCTACAGAATAGGAATAAAAATTACGAAAAAGAGACTTCTGAGAAGGGTAAGTCTATAGGTGAAACTTCTAACCCTCTCACTATCAAGAATCCTGCTGAAACTATGCCTAAGATACTGAAAGGTGTCTTTAAGAAGACCTTGAATTACCCTAATGCTAGGGCTGCTTCAAACTACTCAGTGGTTGAAGACTTAGCCCAAACCCCTTGTGCAATGTCAGCCTTAGAGGTGTTACAGAGTTGTCCTGCCCAGCGAGATGACCTCTTAGCAGCCTTAGGTAGCATGGACTCATCAAGTGTCATGGCAAAATTTCACTTATCTGATGTTAAAATTCGCCTACCTTACCATGTAGCCTTATAAATAGATGTCATCCATAGTGGAAATACCATTGGAAGGGCAGTTGTTGATGAGGGTGCTTCTACATGCATTATGTCCTTGTCATGTTGGAAAGCTCTCGGATCCCCAAAGTTGGTCCCGTCAAACACTCTGCTTACTGCTTTTGACGGAAGTTGTTTCCATCTGCATGGTATCCTACCAGCTTTTGAAATAAAGCTGCCAGGGAAAGTAGTGTCTGTTGAGGTGGAAGCGATTGATGCACCTTTGGACTATAATTTTATTTTGGGAAGGAGCTGGACTTATGCCATGTCTACTATTGCATCGACCGTATTTCGGGTGGTAGTTTTTCCACATGAAGGAAATTTGGTTACTGTTGACCAATTGGATTTTACTCGAAAAGGCCACATGGAGTCTAATGAGTCCACTGTGCCATTGGTTGATCAGGTCAAACCTGTTGCACAGAGATTGGGGGCTGGAATGTATGCATCACTGATGGGAACATTTGATCTTCTAGCCCCGATTAACTATATTGGTTCTACTAATGTGGGGAATTCCATAGCCATGGTTGTTGATAGGACTGATCCTTGGGTTATCCCTTCCCCCCATGAACCGAAAGTGCCCTTATTGGCAGTGGAAGTGGCTTACCAAGCTATCACTCAAAAAACTGTTGATCCCATTCCAGACCCTCTCACAGTCTCAGAGGACCTGGAAGAAGTCTATTTTCCCGTTGGGCAGAAAACTCTTTGCACTCTACGGACTGTTTAGATATGTTTTTACCTTCTGATGAAGCCATTTTGGAAGCCATGTGTGGACGTGGTAAGATCTTTGAAGATCTTCACCATCGATCCTATTTTCTTCCAGAGCTAAGCAGGATAGAAAATCAAGAGTTTCACATGAGACTGTTAGATGATGTTGATACACCCATCAATCCCTTACCTAGGGAAGGAATGTTTGCCGAGGGGAATATGGAAAATATTTCCGCCACTATCCCTATCAACATCTCTGTAAACCCTGATGTCGTGGAAAAGATACATATAGGTGCAAACTACTCTCCTGAAGAGATTGCAATCTATACGGCCTTGTTAAAGTAATTCCATGACATCTTTTCCTGGTCATATGAGGAGATTCCAGGCATTGATCCATCGATAGTTGAACATGAGATCCGAACATACCCTGACGCTAAACCTGTTCGGTAAAATTTAAGAACTGTTAACCCGCATAAAGTGGCAGCTATGAAGGCTGAAGTTGAAAAGCTATTGAAAGTTGGTTTCATTTATCCCATAGCTCTGATGGAATGGGTATCCAATCCTGTTCCTATTGATAAGAAGCAAGGGACCATACGTGTCTGTACAGACTTTAGAGATTTGAATAAATCCTATCCTAAGGACAACTATCCCATGCCATTTATAGACCAGATTATAGATGCTTGCACGGGAAGTGAAGTGTTCTCGTTTATGGATGGTTTCTCCGGATACAATCAAATTCAAATAAAACCAGAAGACCAACATAAAACTACTTTCATTTGTCCTTGGGGTACCTTCACGTACAAAAAAATGCCCTTTGGATTGAAAAATGTTGGGGCAACCTTTCAACGGGCAATGAACTTTTCCTTCCATGATATAAAAGCCATTGTCGAACCTTATTTCAATGATTTGCCTGCACATTCTCTCAAGAGGATTGACCATCCAGATCACTTATGGTTGATATTTGAACGATGCAGATACTATAAGATCTGCTTGAATCCCCATAATTGCATGTTCTATGTCGAGTCAGGAAGACTGCTCAGATTCATTGTCTCTAATAGAGGCATCTAGGTGGATCCATTAAAAGTAGAGGCCATTGTAAATCTACCTCCTCCTCGTTCTATCAGGAAACTTCAAATCCTACAGGGAAAGTCTAATTTTCTTCGATGTTTCATCATTAACTATGCCAAGATTACCAAAGGTTTCATGCGCCTGTTAAAACAGGACACCCCATTTGTATGGGATGAAACTACACAACTCGCTTTCGAGGCATTGAAAAAAGCTTTGTTGTCGGCACCTTTACTGTGTCCACCAGATTACTCTAGGGATTTTATATTGTATCTGGCAGCGTCTAAGTTGACCATTGGGGTAGTCCTGGTCTAGGAAAACAATATGCTCCAAGAGCATGTCATTTACTATCTTAGTCGTGCCTTAGCCAGGCCTGAACTCAGGTACTCCCATGTCAAGAAATTGGCCTTAGCAGCTGTCTATGTTGTTCAGAGGTTACGTCACTACATTTTGCTGAGGACTACAACAGTAGTGGCGAATGTGAATCCTTTTCAATATGTTTTGTCCCGACAGATTGTTGGGGTAAAATTCAACAAGTGGATAGTCATTCTCCAAGAGTTTGACTTGGATTTTCAGTCCGCTAAGTCTAAAAATTCCTTAGTTTTTGCTGAGCTTATAGCAGAATTTCCAACGGAAGAAGATGTAGTAGTTGAGGATGATTCCCAGATGAGCATATCTTCTTGATAGCCACCTCTGATTCCTGGTACGGAGATATAGTTATATATCTCTAGACTTTGAAGTATCCTGCGGCTTCCTCACGGGAGGAATGACGTAAATTACACCTTCATGCTAAGAACTACCTCATCATATGAGATACTTTATATCGAAGAGGGGTAGATTCCGTTTTGCATCGATGTCTTACCCATGAGGAAGCGGAGATTGTCCTGAATGATTCCCATAGTGGAGCATGTGGGGGTCATTTATCTGGGTTAGTAATGGCCCAGAAGATACTATGTGTTGGTTATTTCTGGCCCACAATCTTCAAAGATTGTGTGGAAGCGGTGAAGCGTTGTCATCCTTGTCAGCTTTACACCAAAAAAATGTGGTCACATCCCACTCCGTTGTTTCCCATTGTCTTGGTGGGCCCCTTCATGAAGTGGGGGATTGATTACGTGACGTGCAACCCAGACTCGGCTGGGGGGCACAAATATATCATTGTCACTGTGGACTATTTTACGAGATGGGTAGAGGCAATGCCCACCTTTAAAGCTGATGGGGAAACAACATCTTTCTTCGTGTTCAATTAAATTATAGCACAGTTTGGTATACCTAAGGTGATTGTCACTTACCATGGAAGTCATTTTCAAAATAGCATGATGACAGAATTGACCACTATGCTTGGATTCAGACAAGAGCATTCATCTTCATATTATCCCTAGGCAAATGGTCAGGTTGAGGCTGTTAACAAGACTTTGAATACTATCCTCAAATGTACAATTGATGCATCTTGTTCTAACTGGCATATCATGCTATACCCTGCCCTTTAGGCGTACCGAACTAATGTAAAAACTGCTATGGGTTTCTCCCCCTTCCAACTCGTTCATGGAGTGGAAGTCGTTACCCCGGTTGAATGTGAAATCCCATCCTTGAAAATAGCTATTCATGTGCTACCCAATACGACAGAGCTTGAAGAATCTCTAGTACATTTAGAACACCTTGATTAGCAGCGCAGAGATGCACTAACAACTAATCAAGCTCACAAGAATAGGGTCAAAAGCCAACATGATAAATCAGTCAAACCTCATATTTTTTCTGAGGGGGAACTTGTTTTGCTTTGGGACCAAGACAAGGAACCCTTGGGGGCAGGAAAATTCAAGGCCATGTGGTTATGGCCTTATGTCGTGTCTAAAGTCTTAAAAAAGGGCACATATGAGTTAATATATTTTGATGGGAATAAGCTTCCTGAGCCTAGATATGGGCTCTACCTGAAGAAGAACTATGCTTAGGCTTAGCACTTTTTCTTGTATTTTATTGTATGTATTTTTATGTACACTAGTTCGTCGGTTTGTGTTTTTTATACCATCTGCTGGTTGTTGCAGATGTCTTCCGAGAGGTACATAGGTTTCGCTAAAGGCACCAGTCGCCACACTTGTAATCTTGCTTCAGCAGCATGGGTCATTTATTCTCCCTCAGGACAATTAGTTGCCTCAAGAGGCGCTTTATTAGGTCCTGCTTCTAATAATGTTGTTGAGTATAGGGATGTAATTGAGCTTCTATGGGACGCTTTGTCATGTGGTATCACTCAGCTGGAAGTCTGAATGGACTCTCAACTGGTGATTTCCTAGCTCAATCGAGCTTATCAGGTGCAAAACCATATTCTATTGCGTCAGTTCATGCAAGTTAGGTTATTGGAAAGAAATTTTGAGTTCATTACATTCAATTACATTCCAAGAAATCAGAATTCATTGACTGATGCATATGCAAATTACATTTTGGATTGGCATTTAACACATATTTCATAAAAATATATAGCATACACATAAAAAACATTTGTAAATAAACCGACAATATGTGTGTGTGTGTGTGTGTGTGTGTGTGTGTGTGTGTGTGTGTGTGAATATCTGCCTATAGATAGGTCGAGTTCTTGATCCTCAGATCCAGTCATAACTGTATAATATACAAAAAATGGATCGTAGTCCATCAAAATTCCCTAGATCTAAGAAGAACCATCCTGGTCAGCTGGACCACCCTAGTCCCCTTGGTCTCCCTGTACTCTGGCTTCCTCAGCCTCCTCGGCTTTGGCAGCCTCTATAGCATCTATGTACACCAAAACTGCTATGGCTACCCGCCTCAAAAGGAGTATCCAGATGGGTGGTATTCCAACCACATACTCCTGCATGATGGCTGGGATGTGCTCAATCCTCAAAGTGGGTACTCTTTGGGTAAGCCTAGCCTACTTCCCCTCTAGAACCCTGATAAGCCCTTGGTCTTCACCCAAGACAGGATGAACAAACATACGTGGATACCCTTCAGGGCGGACCGGTCCAATATCTGCATTTTGACATGTTTATAGGATTAGAACTCTTATACATATGTATATATCCCCATATTTTAAAATTCATAAAAATTTTAAAACTTGAAAATTAAAAATTACCTAGCTCTCCCCATGCTCCTCCTGGAGGGAGGACAAGGTTTGGATCACCTCGAAAATCCATCCCAGCATATGGAAACTGCTCCAGTGCTGGTAACTGCTACTCCCACCAAACATAGAAGCCATCATTGTACACACTCTGCACTGAGCCACCTCCTCCCTAGTGGAGGAATATATCTCCCCACATGCTCAGCCTAGGCTGACAAGGAGATCTAACTAGTAGAGGTACTGTAGGGCTCAACCCCGGCACTCTCTCGAAGAAGAAGGCCACCAGAATGCTAGAATATCTGAAGTTCTTCCTTCTTCCTCTCTTGCAGTCCGAGAGTTGTTTTTTTAGAATCGGGATTACCACTGAACACCAATCATACAAATCCCCATGCATGCAGTCCACTGCCAACCTCATTTGGTTCCATGTGGAGAGATGAAGAGAAGATGATCCTGCAACCCTAACTATGGTACTTACCAAAACCTATAGGGAAAGATCATGTATATGTGTAATAGGGATGCAACTCCCTCTCTTTTGGGTCCCCGGTGCACAGAATACATCAATATAGTTTTTGACACTGAGAGGATCACCGCCCCTGCCGGTACCCTCCAAGTTGACTGGAGCCCCTCGTCGTGACAGACCGGCAATGAAGTAGATATCCTCAGAAGTAATCTCCAAGGACTCACCCTGAAGGTCGAACATGCCCAAATCATGATCCCAGTAGTTTATCATGAACTCTAGCAGGCAGACATTGGCCCGCATAGGTGATGTGCAAAAGAATTTCAACAACCCACTTGAACATAAAACATTCACAATGGGGGCATCATGGAGTGCTTCTTGATCCAAATCTTCGTGCTCACGCTCCCTCCACTCAAGCACCATATTTACACCTAGCAAAACAACCATTGTGAAGCATTAGTTTCATATAAAAATTCAAAATTTTGACTCTATATATCTTTTTTACCCTCAACGCAGCATACACGATTGTCTAGACATGTCATGTACTGTACACGACTGTCTTTTAGACAACCCACGTACAGAACGCTTGTACGCGAGTGTTACTATAGCAAACCTACGTACACAATGTTCCTTGATTTATGGTGCTCAAAAATATGAAATTGGGACTCAAAAGTGAAATTTTCTAGGATCAAAATGAAGAGCTTGGGGTCTAGTCTTATCTGACACTTGCAGAATTGGATTTCGTCCACCGGATTGTCTGCACTGATCGAATGAAGGTAGAGGTAAAAACTTGCTTCTTATGGCTAAAATTCAAAATGGTGAGTTTTATTTAGTTTTTTGAACTATTTATAGAAATTATATTTCTTAAGTGGGTTTTTTGTCTATAGTTCATATTTTATCAAGCTAATCCCATCTCTTTGTTCTTTGTAACAAGTTTTTCATCATTCTAAAATGTTTTTTGCTCATATAGGATGGTTTCATGTCATTCCATATGCATTTTGCATCTATACTGATTCCATCTAAGACTTAGTAATCAACATTTTAACCACGAACAATGGTATTCTTAACCATTAGCTCCTTGTCTTTACCATCGTTCTTCCGTGGATAGGGCCTTCCTCTCATTAGTATCCCCATTTAGAGCCTATGTTGTCTTTCGATACTCATGATGCAGTTGTGTTAGGTATACGGGAATCCTTTTAACTAATTTTCACACCAAATGGAGCCTCATTATGGTCTCTTTTTATAAGCTATCCCTTTATAGGACTCCCTACCCTTATGGAGTTTTCTTTAGGCCCAAGTCTGACTCCTTAAAAACAGACTTGACTACCGAGTTAACTTGTTCGTTCAAGCTTGTTAAGAATATATGAACGAGCATCCACATTGGTGGTAGGTAATCTCTTTCTTGGACCATGCGGAATAGCACAAGAAAGGATCACTCTCTTTTCTACAGAATTGAGAAGAGTATTCTCAGGCATAGGTTTATCACTTTTCTGGACCTAAGGGACTAAATTAACAAAAAATAAACTCCCGGTATGAGCTTAGTTTTCTCTTTTTCATGCTCTGGACCTAAACATGAAAAATATTCTGAGTGTACTTTATGTCTTTTTCATGCTCGTTAAACACTAAAGAACAAAGCATCGAGTTTATTGTTGTAAGCCCCATTTATCGTACTCAAATGGATCTTTCCAAGTGATATTGCTTTCCTTCACACTCATAAAACTCAAGCTATTTATGATGTTCTTGAAGGAGTTTTGGGTAGGTGGTAATTTAACCTTTTTCAGACCTCCCTGACTAAGTACGAAAAAGGTTCACCTTTTCTTCTACGGAATTTAAGAGAGTTCTTTTGTGGTATGTTTTATAATTTTTCGGCCTCAGGAGACTAAATTGGATGAAAAAGGACCCCCCTAGAGTCTTCTTTGGAGTTTTCATACTTTCTAAATGTGAAAACATCGACCCAACATGTACTAGCTCGGGCTCATTAAATCCATGAATTAGTGACAATATTCCCTCTTCTCTTCAAGCTTGTTAAAAAATGAAGAGAGATTCAAGTTAACTTTCCTAGACTCGTTAAAATTCAACAGGGAAGGTAAGGAAGAAGTTTTCTATTGTTTTCAGTTAGTGACAGCATGTCATCCTTGAACATAGCACTCTCTGTCTTTGTCGATACCCATGTCTCAGTGTTCACTTTTAGTTCAGCTATTACTTCGAGTTTATTACTCCTCCTCTTGTCCATTCTACCTGGGGAATCTGATCATGTCTCCTACATGACAGATAAGTCTAGTTTTTCTATCTATAAAGTTAAAAGCTACCTTGGGTCATCTCTGTGTCATTCTTACTATTCAAGGACTTAACTCAATGTCTAATCTATATCATGATCCCATCATTGTCGTATATATTATCACTTGTGTCTCCCTTCCTTTACCCAGTTCCTAGTCACTCTTGTGATCCATTGGAGGATCTATTGCCTTCCTTATCATAGTATGGTTCTGCTTCAGCACTTCCTGATGACGAAGACCTAGAGTTTTGATGTTTGTACCTCTGGATTCACTTTCATCATTAGTGAATTCCTTTGCTTCAGTTGTCAATTATCACCTATTGATTGACAAACTGTTGAATCCTCTCCATGTTCGACTTCAATTTACATCTATTCACATGGCTTGGATTGTACTAGTTCTTTGGGATTGTTTATGAAGACCTTAGTTCCCCATCTAGAACTAAGTTGCGCAAGATTATGTTCTACCTATGTACATAGCTTCCAGATCTTTGAAGACTCATCATGATAGTATATTGTGGCTTCGATCCACCTTTGTAATATACGTGGTCTTGTACCCATATTATATGATGTAATCAAACATTTGTAAAGGAGCTAGTGTTCCAGTATATTGAACATAGCATCCTCTAAAATGACTTTGTTTATGACATTATTATGTATTTGTTTCAGGTACTACCTCTGCTCCATTGGATTTCTGAGTTCTCCAAAGATAAATATTATAATGTATTTTAGACATAGCTTCCCTTTGACCTCACACATTAGGGGGCATCTGTTATCAACCCAAATGGCACTTCTTCGTCCGAGTGTCGACACTTCATATGTTAGTGCACAAAAGGACATTTATGGATTGAAGGTTTCCTAAAACACTATAGATGGGAATGACATAAGATGCATTCACTATCCACCTAGCTTGCCATTTTTACCATTTTACATGTTGATTGTTGTACGCGAGACTTTCCACAGCAAATCGCATACATACGTGACTATCTCCACAGCATATCGCGTACTGTACGTGGGTATTGTCATTGCAACCCGCGTATAGATCTGTATGTGGGTTTCCCTTATAGAAACTCGCATGTCATATGTCGGTTGCTAGTATCAATAATCGGGTACGCCTCCATTCGACATTAAAAATAATAAACACGATTAATGGAGATTTGTTAAGCCTTAAACATTAACTATCTTAACTGTCTCAACCTCCTCAACCTTTGAAACTGCTCTATTTTCCTAAGTATAAATAGAGGCCTTGGGGAGGGCATTAATCAATCATACTTGGAGAGCAAAGTTATGGTGGTGGTATATCTTCAAAAGTCGTTGGAGCAGCAAAACTCAGAATCCTTTGGTTGTAGAGGAGTCCCTGTTTTAGGCATTGGGTTGTACACTTATCTCATTCACTATTGTTAATAAAGAGAATCTTTATTCCAAATGCATGTTGAATATCTTTCATGTATCATGGTTTGATGAATATTTATGATTAAGCACTCTATATATTGTTTATCTAACTTGTTATATATACATGTATAAGATTGTATTTGGAGGATTTACTCTTTGCAGGTGAAGGAGGTGCATCCATGGAGGCTTTGGAGAGGATCCGAGCAGGTGAAGACAAAGCTTGGATCAACCGTCGTTAATCGGGTGAGTCCATTATATCTTCCTATTTCGTTTCTGTACTTTAAAGCTGATTGTCTGCAAGTTTTAAGAGTACGTTGGTAACCCCAGACCCTCGGCTATAAGGGTGTTTATTCCTGAACAACAGTATTACAAATTAGTGGAGGCCCTAAAAAGTAATGGAACTATGATGGATAATAAACCCGATTCATTCTCCTAGAATTTTACATTGAACAAGGATTCAATGATGTTAAATTAAATGAATCTAAGTTGGTAGATTCAGATCCTATCTTAGGAATTCAAATTCTCCTATATGTACAACCAGTGTATTCAATATTATTTACTAATTCAAAATATAATCATTATATTCCAATTTTGTCTTTAGGTGTGTACAATTTAGCCTAGATTAATCAATTACTCATGGAAAAATTGTACACACACGGAGACAAAATTGGAATAATATGATTATATCCATGAATCAGTAATTAATATGGAATACACTGGTTGTACATATAGGATAATTTGAATTCCTAAGATAGGATTCGAATATACCAACTCAAATTGATTCCGGAGCTAACTCAGTGTGGAAAAATTACCACTAGAGCTCACTAATGCAACTTCAGATAAATAAATTAGTGTACAATCACTTAAGTAATGAGGGTAGGTGAAAAAAGGCACCCACACCCCCTTCAATCATGCAAACTAGCTAACTGATTGTGATCTAACTGATAGTAACTAGATCATAACTCGACATGATTAATGACCTACCAAGATCAACTGAAGGAGAATGTTGGTGGCACTCAGAGTGAGTTCCTAAATTATTGGGATTGTTCCCTAGGGATCCTAAACTAATGCAATCAAGTGCAGTAAGTGGAAAATTTCCCCTAGGTGTGTCCCCCATGCACTAGTGCAGTGATGAAGACCTCCTAAGATAGGAAAATAGACAATTAGACTATGTGGTAAAAGGGATGATTAATAATAATACCAACACCCCCCCATCTTCCTTAATCCTGACTTTGGAAGCCTAGGCTCTAGAAAGTAAGACAAAAGGTCACCGATACAATATAAATGCAAAATAATAACTAATAAAAACCGAGGAAATGGGGAAATACTCATGGGAAAAAAACCCCTGAAATAACTAGCAAAATTAGGATCAAGCTTTCATATCAAGAGAAAATTTCTTCCTTAATAAAAAACTTGTGAAAATATTTCTGCAACCTGCATCTCTGTGGTGTAGTGAAGCAGTATGATGGTCCTTATGTGCACCACTATTCTAGTATTATGCATGTGAACCTTTCCATATTCTTCCAATCCGATTGTAGACAGGAGAAGGAATGTTGCCTTTGTCTCTTCTTTTTGTAGGAAGAGTGACATGGTCCAATTGGTTCTTCTATGAGTATGGTTGTTGGTCAGTCCTTACCATCATGTAGCATCTCACTGGGATGTTGTTGCACCTCTCTAAAGGAAGTGAACTTGCTTGACATAACGCAATATTCTCTTTCTAAAACTAGGATCTTGTTCTCCTCATGTCAAATGGCTCTTCATCCATGTTCCCATTTGCCTCAATAACCTTTTCTACCCATTTAGGCCTAGTATTGGGAGTAGGGACTAGATTTGGATCTAGATCAATGTGAACTGCATCTTCAATTTCATCAACTAATTCAAATAGTCCTATGTTTCAGGTTCTAAATCTAAAACACTAATGGAAACATTATTATATGTAAAAGGAGTAGATAGAATGATTTTACCTCCCCTTTAAAATGGAAGCTGAGACTATACTAGATATGAGTATGGAAGAAAGTGTGATAATTCATATTCCTTGGAGGCATGGTTTGCAACACCCTTCACTATAATATTCCCAATTGAGATATTTGAGATCTCCACTGCATCAGGACCAATTACCACTCGCTTTGGTGGGCCAATATGTGTCATCTGGTATACAGATAACAAATTTGCAACTAAACAGGGAACATAGAGTACATATTTGAACACTCCATGTTATAACTTGATTGAACCTTTTTCTTCAGCTCAAACTTGAGTGTCGTCTCCCATGTGAATACTCAGACCATCAATAATTTGTAATGAAGAGAATGATTCTCTGGATGCAACCATATAATTGGAGGCTCCTAAATCAATTAGGAAGGCATGTGATTTTGAATATGTATCCTTGAGTGCATGGTATATCTCATCATGATATTAAGTATTTTCTCTAGAGTTAACCTTCCTTGTGCATTTAGGGGGAAATATTGTGTTGCTTGAGGATTTTTCTGATCCGATCAATGGTCTTATTCATACAATACTTCTCTGTATGGTTTCATTTATTAAAGTAAGAGCACTTGGCCTTGTCATACTTTTTATGTTTGTCCTTCCTAGAGCTTAAGGCTTCATCTAATGGATCAAAATCATCTTTAGGTTAAAATTCAATGTTTATTTTCTCTTTACCTTTATGCTTCCTTCTTTCTTGTGCATTTCTAGTCTCACCAACTAAGGGAGATTGATTTGGAGAGGCTCTAAGGGCTCCCGTCTGTATTAGCTTGTCTTGTAATGGGATTAGAGACTATGTGAATGCATCAATGGATGGAATTCACCAATTAGGAGTATTCGGTATCCTAGAGTGAAAAGTAGATACAAACACTGAGAATTCTGAGCCAAGTTTTGCTTATCCTTCTTCTCAATCCTATATTAATTACATTGCATGGCCATTGATTTGAATTTTGAGAAAATATGATGTATAGTTTCAAAGTTACTAGGTTGCATTGCTATTGGCTCATTCTTTGAGATATAGCCCCTCATCTCATAATGATTTCCAAACAAGGATTTGAGCTTATTCCATACTTCTTTTGGAGTCTTGAGTCCATCAAGATGGAACAATAACTCCCTGGATATGTGGATGCACATGTATCCAAAAGCTTCATCAAGCCTATCAAGATGCTTCGATTTTTCAATATATTGATAAGGTTCTACTTCTCTGCCCATGTTTATCTTGTGTGGACCTTTGTTACACAAGGAAATCTGCATATCTACCTTCCAATTAAGGTAATTTAAGGGTGTAAGGATTCTAGGAGTCAGATATGTTGAATCCTCCATTTCACAGCTATATTGAGCAACAATTATTCAGAAATCCTTTGAACGTAACCACAACAAAACAACTCAATTCGAATTAATTTATCTCAAATTTCCTTAACTTCGACATGTTCACTTTCTCTGAGTACATCACACCTAGATATACTTATCTTGACAGAATCCATAGGGAGCAATGCAATTATTCCATGAATTATGTGGAAACTCAGTGGCTTCTAGTGCATCAATGGAATTTTCTGAGGTTTGAGGTAGGCATGGATACCCACTCTGATACCATGTTAAATTCAATGAAGCAAAGTATCATCAACCTGGATGAATTCAAATGAAAAGAGAAGGTTGCATAAGAGAGAGAAGAATTTAACATGGACTAATCAATTAGTCATGGAAAAATTGTACACACATAGAGACAAAATTGGAATAATATGATTATATTCATGAACCATTAATTAACATGGAATGCGCTAGTTGTACATATAGGATAATTTGAATGCCTAATGTAGGATTCAATTCTACCAATACAGGATGGCTCTAGAGCTAACTTGGTATGGAAAATTCACCACTAGAGCTCACTAATGCATCTATTGATAACTAACTTAGTCTACAATTAGTTAACTGATGAGGATAGGTGAACAAAGGCACCCACACTCCCTTCAATCATGCAAAACCAATGCTAGGCTAACTGATTGTGATCTAACTGATAGTAACTGGAGCATAACTGAACATGACTTATTACATACTAAGGTCAACTAAAGGATACTGTTTGTGACACTCAGAGTGGATTCCTAAATTATAGGGAGTGGTCTTTGGGGCTCCTAAACTCATGCAATGAGGTGCAGTAAGTGGAAGATGTCCCCTAGGTGTGTCCCCCATGCACTAGTTGAGTGATGAAGACCTCCTAAGATAGGAAAATAGAAAATTATACTATGTGGTCAAAGGGAGGACTAATAATAATCCCAACAAATGAATAATACCCTTATGGCTAATATAATTCCAAAAATTTATTTTTGTAAGTCGTCATACCACAATCCAAGCTTCAAACTCTAATGGAAAGGGTCTGACACTACGTATGCCATCAAAGTATGGCATACGATATCATCTAACAAAAATATCCATAGGTTCAAGTTTTTTATCCAAACCCTAATAGTATCCCTAAATGCATACCACATAGAGACAAACCCTAGCTGAGAATCATTATGGATATTGATGAATGCATGAATAAATTGTTGTGAAGCTCAATCAATTCATGAATATTTTATTTAGGGAAAGATTTAATTACTTACAAATCCATTCCATAATTATTTATAATGCTAAGTCAAACTCAAAGGCTAGTGGTCGATACTTACTCTAATTACCTTTTTAGTGCCTAAAATATTATTTTTGCAAGTCGACATACCATAATACAAGCTTCAAACCCTAGTGTAAAGGGACATGACACTAAGTAGACCATCAAAAGTATGGCATGTGATGCCATCTAACATAAATATCCATAGGGTCGAGTGTATGATCCAAATCCTAATAGTATCCCTAAATGCATAACTCTACAGCTAAACCCTAGATGAGAATTCATTGTGGATCTTAATGAATGCATGAATATATCATTATAGACCTCAATTATGGAAAGAGGTAATTACTTACAAATCCAACCCATAGTTATTTTCAATGCTAAGTCAAACTCAAAGGATAGTGGTAGAGACTTAATCTAATTACCTTTCTTTATTTAGATTTAAAGGATCCTTGAAAGTATAATTATTCTTGAAAACTATGCATCAAAACATTCTAAAAATATATAATGAAAATAAGTAAGTAAATAAATTACTAATGTTTTTCTTTGTCGTTTGATGGAATGTTAACAAAAGTATCAATTGTAGAATTGAATATAGTCAAGAATAATTATGTATTATGGTCTTATGAAGGAGTTGTGGGAGAATAGTTCTTGTTAGTTAACATAGACCCATTCTAACCTTGGATCTATTAAAATTTTGAAGGAACCATTTTGTTATTCAATCTCTAGGACCCCTATTTTAAGGAGACCATACTTCATTACAAAGTGAAAACTTCCCTTCAATATGTCATGATTATTACACATTATAAGGTTATTTTTTTTCCATATCGCAAAGACAATTTGGATAGATGCAATATATACATGTAACATAGATATATGTGTAGATACCCTTGAAAGTTATTATAACCATTACACAACCACTAGAACATATATTGAGTTTGCATATACTTAAACTAGAGTTTGTAAAGTTAGATAGAAGAGTGTACCTGAATAAAAGGAATCCAATTAAGTGTGTCCTACTATCTAGTTCAACCTAATATGGACTTATGAGAATCATATGAGTTTACTATTTCTAGAAATTAAATTCTTATTGGGATAATATATAGGGACAATACTCCTCAAAATCATTGTTAAATTAAAATATACCCTAATACATGAAGAAAAATTTCTTACATCCCTCAACAAATCTTCTTTAGAGAAATAAATTATCTCTCCTTTCCCTTGATATAATTTTTAGGAAAATAATTTGTCACAATCACACAATTCAGTGTTCACATAAGTGACACTCTAACCTTTTGGCTACTTGGAAATGCCATTTATCTTTGTTAAAAAAATCCAATTAGTGTATTAATCATGGATATCTCTCATCATCATCATTGTCTTTATGAGGTTTATTATTAAATGGTATATATGTATGTACTAATTAAGGGCAATCATCATAATTCTCACTATCATCGTCGTCATCGTCATCGTCGTCATCGTCATTGTCGTTGTCGTTGTTGTACAATGAAATCATCCTGATCGTCCTTGTCATTATCATCACCATAATCAACATAATCATTATCATCATCATCATATTTTTCATAATATTCATAATAATCATCACCATCACTATCGTCGTCATTATCATCAACAACAACTTCATCCTCATCACGATCGTCATCGTCATCATCATTATCATCCCCAACATCATCATCATCATCATAAGGAGCATAGTCATCATAATTATTACTCTATCCCTTAACCTAAGTTGTATGGTAGGACTATTAATTATAGACACATTAATGAATCATCTCACAATATCTTTGAATTTATGTTGTTAGCTACAGAAAGACAAAAATTTCTAGGTCAAAGATTAGGCATGTTTAAAAATAAACCAACACACTTGACACAATATGATCACTCTAAAACATAATTTGGGAATAAGTTTCTAACAAAGACTAATTCAAAGCCTTTGATATGGTTCCAAGGTAGTATTTTTCAATACATCACATTAAGATCAGGTCACATTAAGAGAGTTCATATCATTTTGTATTCCAAACTTGGTCTTAGTCAAGTTTATATCTCAATAGCTTTCAGCATTTAGATCTAATCCTATATCTATAGGTTGGACTTGAAAGAGATATTCAATGTTATGTTTCTTAAACTTTGCCTATGTGTGGTATGGTACAAGTGTCATATTTTACTTATTTTTAAATTTAATAAAATATATAACGATTAAGAACATGTGTTTCCTCATAGAAATCCAGAAATTCAAATCCAATGAGTGGTAGGCTATGTACAACTCTGTAGAGTTTAGCATTCAAATCAATGTGAAAAGTAACCTAAGGAATTTTTTGGAAATCATAAAGGAACATAATTAATAATTTTTCTACATGAAAAATGAATGGAGGTTTCTAAAAAGGGAAGAAACAAATACTATATTTTAAGCTAGAATCCTTGGAAAAAAACATTCAAATTAGTTTCAATGACTATCTAATGAATTTCATATCCATGGACCTAGCTCTAATATCATGGACCGCTAACATCCTATATTGAAACAGTCATAGTCAATGAAAATCATTTACATTCTACGTAACTATTGAAAGGGTCCACTGTAGATCTTTTGAAAAATTTTCTTACATCTTGACATGATTAACTTAACCAAATATAAACTCATAGGTAATTTCAATAAATATTATATATATATTCATTAATATTCTTGGTATTCATCAGAATCAAAATCAAAAACATCAAGATCTGAATCACTCAAAGGATTTCCCATAACAACATCATCGTCAACTTCTTCATCTTCTTCATCTTCTTCATTAGACACATCTAACTATTCATGATTTGCCTCATCTTTAAATTCTTCATCTATGATATCGACCTACTCCTTATCTGCATCACGATATTCAACTTCTTATTCTAATACATATACTTGATCCTCTATGGCATCTTCCTAATATTCTTCAATATCGACTTCTTCTGGTACAATATATTTTATAGACCTTCCTCTTGGCTCATACTTAACTACATATGACCAACCTAATTTATTTGGCACCTATGAATAGAAGATCTATTAGCACTAAATTGGAAGGACATAAAGCTATGTACCCGACTCAAATAACCTTGTATTAATCATGCTAAATCCATTATCATGCTTGATAATAGTTCTAGTGTGATCATGGTCATTCATGTATAACCCAGGTACCAACAAACCTCGAAAAGAACTACTTTAAAGAATTGAAAGTCTAACCCAAATATATATTTCAAGTATTCATAGTACTTATTTCAATATACTTCGAGATGCCTATTAGTTCTAGATAAAAACATTACTCATTCATGGAAAACTCCATTTATCCCACAATTAGAGGGTTTCTTCTTATCATCTAACTATTTGATATGAAATTTTGTGCCATTGCACAACATAGCCTTATGGTGTTTCAGCTACAACAATATATACACTCGATATGTTATAAATTCAATATCGGCAATTAATAAGCATATTTATACCAACAACTTCTTAAAAATTCAAGAAAATTAATACAAGCACGTCTAATAGTTATAAAAAAACCCAAAATGTGGGTAATGAACACCTTTTTATTTTTTTGCGCCATTCCATATATCAATTTACCTTTGTGTAAGGTTGATATCTTGAAAATTATGAGAAACTATAATCAATTCCACCACCCCCTCCCATGATAATTACCATAAAATTCTATACATTGTTCTATCCATGACTTCAACCAGTCAAGATTATTTGCAGTGTATAAATGTAATGTATCCCACTTTTGATCAATTGCATGACAAAAAGACAATTTCATAACTTGGTACTTATAAATGATGGATGAATAAAATTTATAACACTAAAGAAGTACAAAATTGGAAAAATATAATATACACTATTATATAAGTTGACCTCTAATGTTTGGTTACCCTTGACTTTCCTCAATCTATCATTCTCCAACAAAAACTCCCCTCCATATTTTTTCTTGGAATCAGCATCCCAAATGTGAATCGCATTAACATGTGGTGATGCTACTTCAGGAATATACTCACTAATATGCACCATGGATTGATATACCATATAGCCCTTGTGACATGATCTTTGTCTAGTAAATATTTCAATGCCTTCAAGTACCTCTCCACCATCCACATTGACTATGTGTGTACAAGCCAACATATTTTAATCTCCTCGACTTGGTGTATGAGGTAGTGTTATTATGGATTGAAAAAGTCCAAAGGAATATTCTTTTACAATTCACACGTTAGCCGAGGAATTTCTCTTTTCCAATACCTTATATCTTCTTTATGGATTTCTTTAAATGACAACCACCTAAACATGTTGATGAAACTTAATTATATTGCAAGAATATTTAAAACAATAAAAAGTAGATGTACAATGCAAGTAATCACATTTATGCCAATTGTCTGGTTAACTTTTTTATTATAAATTGTGAAACCTTACCTCATGTACTTTTCGAGAGGTATAAAATTCTTTGTGACACTATCTCATCTATCTCTATCATAATATAATTTTGATCCTCTGTTCTTATGATAGTCCGGAATATATGTCCATCACTCTTACCTTGGCTTTCTAATTAAACCAAATCTTCTTTGTCACTAAGCCGGTCCTCCTATGACAATACTTCCTCTCCCTTCATCAGAATAGCATTCTGATTTTCTACTACTATGACAGCTCTAGAGGTCTGTCTCACAGTCTTCTCTTGGCCATACACACAAGACAACTATCCCTTGTCCTCGACAACAACAAGTTATTTCATACGAGATATTATTGTCTCATATTCCTCAATAATGTTGTTGCATTCATTAAGTAAGGACTCTGTAGAATCCTTCTGCTGCAATAACTCATCTCTTCTTTTGTCACTGCTTGGAAACACTCCTATCTATCCATCTGGACTAACTAGGTCTTTCCCACTTTCATCTCTTCCTATAAAATCCTCAAGGTACTTCATCTCTTCTTCCAAACTATCAAAACATAGCTTGTTTACCTGATGTTTCCATTCACAATTAGGCTCATATTTCTCTAACAAGTTCTCAATCAACAACATCTCCCTGTCAGCTTCTCCAAGCATAGTATCTTCATGCTTGACATGTTTCTCATCTTTATGCCTTTCCTATAAACCTTCAGTTTTCTTCAGTTCTAGGACTGATCCCTCTTTAGTCTGAGACATCATTGTCTCACTTTCATCTTCACTTCTATCTCCTACTTTGTCACAAGTCCAATCTCTCTGTGACACTGCTTCTTTATCTTCTAGAAGAATAAAATTCTGATCCTTCATCACTGTGACAGTTCTATATGACTGTCCAACCATATTTTCTTAACCATGCATACAAGCCAACTTCTCTTTATCTTCGTTAATATCAGGTTTCATCATAGGAAGCATAACTACTTCATCTTCATTGGTGTTACTTTCATCACTTGACAAGCAATTTTCAATTTCCTTCTGCTATAACAATTCATCTTTTTCTTTTCCTGAAAGAAACTCTTCATCATATCTTGCTTTCCAACCTCAAACTTCACTCAAGACAACTTCAAAAGATAGATTTTATTCTGCGTAACCTGCAAGCACATTTACATTGTTAGTTTTAAAATCACAAGACTTCATGGTTTTATTTGATGAATCAATCACCAAATCTTCATGATGTACCAAGTCTACTATAGGACTCAGAAAATCCTCAATACCCTTCTTTTTAGACTCCTCAAGCATAACATATGAATGTTTGACATCATCCTTTGCCTCTTTCTATTCTTGGTCATCATTGTATGCCAAGTCTTCTTTGTTCTCAGATTTCACAGTAAGTTGGAAATCATTACTTCCACTCAGCTCTGTATGTGCATGTACATGAGACTCAGTTGTCTCATCTTCTCCCATAACAAAATTCAGATTTTTTTCCTCTTCATTCATCCTTTATGACAACATTAGAAAATAGTCCTCCTTCATTCTTTGTACCTGTAGACACACACAAAATATTATTTTCAAAACATTGAGACCTATTGGCCTCTCTTGAAGCTTCATTCTTCAAGACTTCCTTCAAACGCTCTCTCTCCTTGAGTATATCTTCTTCATACTAAGCATTCATCAATTTCTCTCTTCTCCTCTATAGATTATGCCACTTCATATTTCTCTTCAAAAGGAAACCACATCTCTGGTCTTCCTCCTCCTTCTGTAACAGCTCCATCAGTACTTTCAGATGGACTTCTGTCTCAGCCTTCTCTTTGTCATACTCTTCATCACTCAACTTCCTCCATATTCCATTTGCCTTAAAATTTTCTTTCCTTCCTTTGTGGCTTCCTCCTGAACCTATGCTATTACTCTCAATAGTCATCTTCTTGAGTTTCTTTCACTCTCTATGAGTTGCACTAGCCTCTATAGTAACAGTTCTCCCTGCTACACCTCACCTCACCAAACCTCTTCTATGCTTGGTCTTTTGGCAAGTACTGGTCCTCTTTCTAGAACCATTCTGAGAAAATCCCTATGCTCCTTCTAGGATTTCTCTCACACCTCATCTGCCATGAGAACATAACTGTCCTCCTGTACTTCAATCTTCACTTGAAATACTAGGTCCTTGGCCACACTTCACTTCCACTCAGAAACCCTCACTAGTTTCCCTCATCACTATCTTCAAGACTGTGATCTTCTTATTAATCTTGCACATTGATCTAGGAACAAAGAATCAATCTCATCAAAGAATAATCAACAAATACTCATGAAATGGTGTTAATCGGAACCAGAATGGTTTCCTCTCTGTATATTTAATAAACAATGAATGGTTACAATACCAATGTCAAGCAATAGCTTGAATCCATGAGGAATTCGAATACCTAAGGAGACAATTCAAAATCATGAGTGAGTCTGGCTTAACTGACTGTCAGCCATTCAATCACACTCAGTTAACCACTTGACCAAAACCCTAATTGACTCACCAAACCCTAACTGAAGTCAGAGTGCAATAAATGATTGAATCTCAATTGAAGGAGATCAAAGACATGTCATAGCAAGCCAACCATCAAGTGCTAGTGCTCCATGACTTCAATGAACCCCGATGAGGTTAACTGAAGCTGAAATGATCATCATAAGTTGGTGGAGGTGCCTTGTTGACTCCAAATCATTAAATAATACATTTAATGAGAGGAGGCACCTTAACTGACTAGTTGAACTTATTGTAACCACTAGTTAGCAATTAGGTGCATTAATATCACTCAAATCACCCCCGGAGTGCTCCAGTTAGCCTCCTTGACTGTAGGAGAAGGCTAATTTATTCTCCTTGACTATAGGTAGGCGTGGGTGTGAGTGGATGATGGAAATTAATTCTCCACTGATGTCAATTAATGTCAATTATACTTAGGATAGTGGTTTAACTAGGCCAATTTGACCAAAAAGAGTGTGTATGGTGGTAAATGTCTCCAACACCCCCCCTTAAGCTATACTCAGGAAGAGTTAGAAAACATAGATGCATAAAAATGCTAGGGCCCCAGCAACAAATGCCAAGGTCACCCTGTACAATAAAGTAACTACTTAATATAACCAAGGAAACGGGGCAAACCTCATGGGAAAAATACCCCCCCTCAAACTAAGCAGTAAATCAAGAATTGGTTCTTCTATGCAGCAGCATCCTGAGACTGTGCATGTGAACCTCTGAATCCAAAATAAATGAATATGTATTGAGGAATCTTCCACTTTGGAAGAAGAACAATGCACTCAACTAAATCAGAAATATAAATAGCTACACAGTGAAAACTGGACCCATGTAAAGTAGTTGAAATCATCTGAAGAGAGAGTAAAGGTTCTTGAGGATTTGAACCATGTGTGGAACACTCAAGAAACTAATATGTTGCATCCTTGAACATCAAACCATGAGTGGTAAAATCAGCCCCAAATCTTAGGAGCAAGTGTCCAAGTGGATGCAGAATGTCTTCCTCTTTACTAGTTCTGTGAGGAGATGAGCATGTGACCAAAGGTAGAGAAGCCTTGGGACTCTAGAGAGTGAATGATTGAGCTCCATAATATGATATAGCTTCAGAAATAGCTAATGATTCACAAAATAAATTATTAGCAACCTCATAAGAGGAAACTAACACCAAATCCCCAGCAGCAAAATTGAAGAAGAACTACGGTACTTGATTTTTCACACCATAATTGGTGAGAGCAGCTACAAGCATGACTGAAAGCTCTTGGATTTTAAAATATGAACAAAATAATATCAGATCAGAATTTAAATCAGATCTAAATAAGTTCACAACAGATCCAAAAATTCGAAATCAAATCAAATCCCCAGCAGCAGTTTTGTAGGAGACTTGCGATACTTGTTTCTTCACACCGTTGATGAGAACAGCTACAAGCAGTACTGAAGGTTTATGAACCTGAAATTTTGAACCAAGAAATATCAGATCAGATCCAAGTAAGATCATGTCAAATACAATAAGGTTCATATCAAATCCAAATAATATCATGTTAGATCCAATAAGGTTCATATCAGATCCAAATTTATGGTCAACTGAGACAGTGGATGCACAGTTGTCTTTTTCTTCAAAATTCTGAATTTTTGTGCATGCAATCCTACAGGATTTTGCTAGAAGATCTAGATCATGGGGATCAAATGTGTCACTCTTATAATCTAATATTTCTTCCAAAATATCCAGTTTTTTACATATTTGTACACCAGCAGCAACATTAGAGGGAGAAAAATCAAATTTCTCTTCACTTTCGGAAGCAATTACTGGTAAATTTTGCACAGAATTCAAAGGAAAATCAACGATGAATGTTTGCATGGAAGTGCAGCAGTATTTTTCTTCAATATCATAGATTTGAATGTCTTCTTCTGTTTCAAAAATATGAGGAGATGAGATATCAGATATCTCATGAACTTCCGGAGCATCAGGAGAAGGAGTAGCTGCATGGAGACTTTCTTCAATTCGAATTGAATGTGTAGAAGATTATGCTTCATCTTCATCTTGAACAACTTCATTAGAGAGAGTAGAGGCCAAGACTTTTGAGTAAAAAACTCTTGTGGTGCTGGCTGTGATCTCCAAAGTACTATTATGATCCTAATTGTGCTTGCCAAAGGTTCTGTCCAATTTTGTCCAGAGATCCTTTGGGTATTCAGCAAAACCATTAAGGTAGTACAAGCTAGGAGAAAGGGCCAGACATATTGCTCCAAAGTCTCTATCACCGTGATTTATCCTGTCATTATCATTCTCATAAGACTCTTTTCCAAGTCCAATAGACACCTCATAGAGACCTCATCTCTTCAGAGATGCAATCATCTTCAACTTTCATTCCGAATAGCTTGTGAATGGGGTGAGAAGAGGGATTGATGAGTCCATTTGAAGTTGTACATGTTAAAACCTGCAAATCAAAACAAAAATGGCACCGTAAGGTTAGACAACCTGCACATTTTAGGCTTTCATCACACCCAGCATATTCAATCAAGCAAGCTTAATCAACAAGTTCTTTACTTGGGGTATTGAGTGGTAATCCTTGGCTTCTAGTGCAGTGCTATATTTTTGAGCTATTGCTCACTTTTCATGGAGAAATCTGTTAAAAATCTTGTTTTTGAGAGATAGATCTTTGTCCCTCCATATGCTCTGATACCATATTAATCTTGCACATTGATCTAGGAACAAATAATCAATCTCATCAAAGAATAATCAACAAATACTCATGAAATGGTGTTAATCAGAACCAGAATGGTTTCCTCTCTGTATATTTAATAAATAATGAATGGTTACAATACCAATGTCAAGAAATATCTTGAATCCATGAGGAATTGGAATACCTAAGGAGACAATTCAAAATCATGAGTGAGTCTGGCTTAACTGACTGTCAGCCATTCAATCACACTCAGTTAACCACTTGACCAAAACCTTAATTGACTCACCAAACCCTAACTGAAGTCGAAGTGCAATAAATGACTGAATCTCAACTGAAGGAGATCAAACACATGTCATAGCAAGACAACCATCAAGTGCTAGTGCTCCATGACTTCAATGAACCCCGATGAGGTTAACTGAAGCTGAACTGATCATCAGAAGTTGGTGGAGGCGCCCTGTTGACTCCATATCATTAAATAATAATAAATAATCATTAAATAATATATTTAATGAGAGGAGGCACCTTAACTGACTGGTTGAACTGATTGTAACCACCAGTTAGCAATTAGGTGCATTAATATCACTCACATCACCCCCGGAGTGCTCTAGTTAGCCTCCTTGACTGTAGGAGAAGGCTAAGTTAGCCTCCTTGACTATAGGTAGGCATGGGTGTGACTGGATGATGGAAATTAATGCTCCACTGATGTTAATTAATGTCAATTATACTTAGGATAGTGGTTTAACTAAGCCAATTTGACAAAAAAGAGTGTGTATGGTGGTAAATGTCTCCAACACTTCTTGTTGAGATGTCTTCTCTTCTTATGCTACCCCTTTGCATGCATACACTCCTCCCAAAGTAGATATATATTCCTATAACTTATTGCTCAGGCTACAAAACTCTTCTCCACTTGCATGCAAACTCTTCTTCTTTTCAAATTGTCACTGGTCTGTCTTCTCATCTTCACAGAACATTCCCTTGTTCTCGTGTTCTTTCTCTCTTCACCAGATTAAACTTACCCTCTTTCCTTGGACTTTACACGTGGTCCTGAACTTTTGCATTCACCACTGGTCAACCTCTGTCACAACCTCTTTCTCTTTCTATGCATGCAGTCATCCTCTTACACTAAGCCTCTGCATCGCCTCACTCTTTCACAAATTCTACCCACAATCGCAACTATGGAACTTCTCAACAACTTATACCCAGTCATACCTGGAAGTTTCTCTACTTTCCAACATGCGGGAAATATTTTCCTGCTCTGACACCAAAATTGGTGCAATTGGGGATAGACCTCAGCTAACCCAACCAGCACTTCCATGATATAGTAGCTCCTACACTTAGCAAGACTGCCAAATTTGGGCTAACAGCCAAATTTGTGCTCTAAAATAGCCTTCTCGCAATTTTTTTACCTCCGCAACAGGGATTCCACAATTTCAATTCCGCAACAGGATTTCCAACTGTGGGTTGCAGGATGCAGGATGCAGGATGTCAACTTTCCAATGTTGTCCCCATGTAATTTCTCCCCCGAAACTTTCATTATGAAACGCCCTTCTCGAAATAGGGCTGCAGGATGCAAGATGAGGGATGTCAACTTCCCAAAGTTGCTCCCCCACAACTTCCTCCTGGCAATTCTTCCCCCACAATTTTCCTAACTGTCATATCTTTGCGGCCTTCACTCTGACCATCGATCTTCTTTTTGATGTGGACTTCTTAGATCTCTGCGGATTTGTTAACTTCCTCACAACTTCTAACAGTGGAATTCTTCTAGACCATCAGATCTTGATTTGCGTACTCAATATCCACCACTCATTCTTTGCAAAACTTCTTAATAATAGAGAATCTATGGGTTGTGCCGATTGACCATGGAATGATCAATCCATCCTGCAATCTCCCTAATTCTTTAGCCTCTGACTCCCATGCATGCATCTGCACTCTATTTCAACCATTCAAGCAACCATTTAACACTTGAATCAACAAGATTTCAATGAAATACATAGATGTTCAGTAAATCACCGAAGTCGTCTCTGCATAGACACACAGTCTAAATCATACATGCATCTAGGCTAACAACACTTCAAAACACATGGCTAATCCTTCTATTAAGCAATAAAGGAAAACTCATATAGTCGGGCTCTCTTTCAATCTTCTCAAAATATTTACAAGAAGAACCAAACGTAGGTCTGTTCTTTTCTGTGCAACTTGCAATCCTCCCACTGAAAGGCAAAACCCCCTCTACTTCTCTAATATGCCTATTTAACCTAAACTGTTAACTCCTACTCTGGGTGGTCCTACAATAAAAAAAAACACTCTACGCATGATGAAACATCCCCATCTTAACAAACCCAAATGTGGCTTGATATCCACACAGGGATTCATGATCTGAAATGATTCTCACGCCGCTAACAGGCTATGACTTAGCAAAATGACTCATCCTCTACTGACACCTATCCGATATTTTATCCTATCTAGACTTGATAGGAAAATAAACACTTGTACATGAGATTTACAATGGTTTTACAATAAACCCCTCCTTGGGATGATGTCAAGACCTTAGGGTCTGACCACAAACTTAGTAGTTGTCCTTGAGAGATAATGCTCCTACATCAAAACCATAAAGGAAAAAACCCTGCAACTTCCTCGGAGATAGAATGAGCACCAATAGAAAAAGTAAAACCCAAAAGTACAAAGATGATCTCCAACAGTTGTTCTCTCTCTCACTTGTGCGAGCTACTCCTCTCTCACTGATGCACTGTTGATGAGTGAGTGTGTTTCAAATAGAGAGTCTCACTCTCTATTTATACCTAATTTCCACTTGACATTTTCCCTACAGATTCGACTTCTCTAGGAGAGTGTAATAACCCTAATATAACTCAACTGAGGGGTCTAATTCCCCGGCATACAATGGAGGGTTAACCTCAATGACTTTACATGACTTAATTATATTAATTACTCTCCCGATCGAAGGAACAAACATCTTCATCGGGGTACAATATGAAATATACAATTGAATACGTTCTGAAGTTACAAATACATCTACATTATATCAAACAAATATTCAACTTGTAGGTGATAATAGGAGGGAAACCTATTGGATTCAATGGAGTATATTTCATTCCTTGTGTAGGAAGTGTTAAAATATTGTAACTTCAGATGAAATTATAGTTGTGCTAATTGTATTCCTCCTTTGGTATTTGTCATTGATGTAATTGGTCATGTAAGAGTCATTGAAATAATCAATGCAAACCTCTGGATGTATGTCGGGTCAATAGTACCCTTGAGTCATTATAATAAATATTATTTTGTTGTCCTACTAGTCAAGTCGACCCTGTCAGTTAGACAATATAGCCTAGTTAGGTTTTAGGACAAGTCAAGAGTCAAATATAAATAAGGAGGCACCTCCTTCATTTGTACTCACTTCACTCAAGCAAGTTTGAAAGAGAGAGAAGAATAAGTGTGTCAGAAAGAAGAGAGAAGCAGTTGTATTGGGTTTTTGCACGGTTTTGGTTGAGTTCTATACTAAGGAAGTTTTTTTGGTTTTTCTCCCCCGCAAGGCTTTCCTAGGATAAATATTTTGTTCTCTTGTGTGATTGTACAAGTTTTTCTTTCAATGATCCTACCATCATAAATTGTTTTAGAATATCATCTAAGCAATAAGAAAACTTAACATGGTATCAGAGCCACCTTGAAAGGAGACATTGTACATATAGTGTTTATTGTTTCAAACAATTCTTTCGGTATATCAACCAGAAAAGAAGGTTAACTCAACTTGCTCTAGAATGGCTCATCTTTTTGTGAAGACAGAACTAAACTTCAAGAAGTTTCATTTTTGGGCCTAACACTGCTGCTGGGAGGAACTAGGGATTCAAGTTTTTTGAGGTTACATCATAAATATTAGAAAAATGAAGATGAATTCTAGCTCGCCTTGGTGAGGCGCATATTTTCTAAAACCCATCCCTACAAGTGATTCCAACTGGAAAAAAAAAGGTTTTACCATCAAACCCTAGGGCATCTCGAAGAAGGTCAGTAATGAGTAGCCTTATCCAAGTAAGTATTTCCTCTCCTATTTCCATTTGTGGTTCTCATTCTGTTAAAGATGACAAATAATACCAAGCTAGATGAGAAGATTGAGGGTGCTGAGAACTTCATAGCATGGAGGTACCGAAACATTCTCATACTAGAAGAGAATGGTCTACAAGGCTTCATAAAGGAGGAAGTTGCAGAACCTAAAGGAGATGAATCTAAGACAAAGCATAAGAAGGATATGATTAAGGCTAAAATAATCATAGTTGAATCCATCAAAGATAATTTTATCTCTCAATTATATTCAAGGAGAAAACCAAAGGAAATGTTTGATGCTCTATCCAACCTATTTGAAGGTAGGAATATCAAGAGGAAGATGACTTTGAGAAATCAACTCAAAGGTGTGAAGGCTCAGAAGTCAGAAACCATGCACTTATATTTCACAAGAGTATCCCAGATCAAGGATCAATTGGAAGCTATTGGAGACATGGTAGAAGATGCAAAATTTGTAATGAACACCTTTAATGGTCTTCCAAGAGAATTGGAATCTTTCACTCGAGGAATATGCTCGAGAAGAAAACTGACCAAGTTCTGACAGTTATGGGAAGAATGTGTTCAATAAGAAGAAATAATAGCAGTCATAGAAGAGAAACTAAATGAAAGTGGAGATCAATCCATGTCAGTTCATACCAAATATAAGAACAAGAGGAATAATTATGATCATCCTCCCAAGAAAGTACAAGGGTTTAAGAAGAATAAGAAGTTCAAGAAAGACTTATCACGTCACAAATGCTTCACTTGTCACAAGATGAGACACATATCCATAAACAATCCCATGAGGGCATATCAAATCAAGAAGAAGAACAAAATATTCTAAGAACATACAGCTAAAGACAATGATCAAGAAGAAGAAGAAAGAACTAAAGAAGATAAAGACTCTAGTGAAGAATATGTCTTAATCTCAACACTCATATGTTCAGTCTCACCTAGTAATGATACTTGTATAGTAGATAGTGGTTCCTCCATACACATAACATGTTACAAGGATTCACTCTCTTGTCTTGAATAGAAGGATTCTCCACACAAAGTAATGCTTGGAGATGATTACCAATGTCCCATAAAAGGGATGGGAGAATCCTCTTATAATCTAGACTCAGGAAATTCCATGAAGATGAAGGATGTCATGTATGTTACAAGGTTAAAGAAGAATCTCATTTCTATCTTAGCATTAGATAAGAAAGGTTTTAGAGTTTCTTTTGTATATGGTTAATTTCTTATGTAGATAAAAGGAAAAATTATTTATGATGTAGTAATGATTGGAGTTGAAGAAGGAGGACTCTACAAACTAAAGGGACATGTAGACTCAGCATTGATGACTAGTACCATAAGACCATGTGAGTTATGGAACATAATACTTTCTCATGTACATTACAAAGCATTACCAATTGTGAGAAAGGTGGTGACATGCTTGAAAAAGATTCAGATAAACCATGAAGGAGTGTGCAAAGAATGTGCATAAGGAAGGAATACCAAGAACTCTAATCCAAGTAGTAACAATAAAGAAAAATGGATTATAGACCATTTTCACTTAGAGGTTTGTGGACCAATGAAAACTACTTCATTAAGCAGGTATGTTTACTATGCCTCCTTCATTGATGGCTACTCCCACAAAAATTGGATCTATTTCTTGAAGAAGGATGAAGTATTTGAGAAGATCAAGGAGTTTAAGGATCTTGTAGAAAACATCTCTAAAAAGAGGATCAAGACCTTAAGATCAAATAATGGAGGATAATTCACATCAAGTGAATTTAACAAGTACTACATAGAAGTTGGGATTAAGAGGGAGCTCACCATTCTATACAATCCAAAACAAAATGGTGTGGAAAAAATGAATAATAGATCTATCATGGAAGATGTAAAATCCATGATCCATGATCAAGACCTACCTATGTATATGTGGGAAGAAGCAACTAGAACAATAGTATATGTGCATAATAGAATCTCCCATGGTATTGTTGGGAATGAAACTCCAAAAGAGATGTTTACCGAACAAAATCCTGAATTCAGTCACCTTAAAATATTTGGTTTTCTTGTTTATATACACATTCCCAAGGAGAAAGGATCAAAGTTGGATCCTTCGAGAAAGAAGGGATTGTTTGTGGGATATATTGAGCAATCAAAAGCTTACCAAATCTATATCTCGGGGCACTGTCAAATTGAGCTAAGAAAAGATGTTACTTTTGACGAATATAAAACTTTTAGGAAATCAAGGAAAGACAAAGAAGTCAAAGAGGAGCATGAAACTCCTAGAGATACAAAAGTTTCTAAACCAACCAGAAATGAGGTGGAAGAACCAATACCTGAGGACCGTGACATGACAGAACCTTGGAGACCTGAAGAACTTCTGTGAGATTATCTCACGCAAAAGAAGACATTCTTGGGAATGAAAAGTAATTAAAGAAGCATAAAGACTTGGTGTCCCTTAAGGAACCATCAGAGAAAGAAAGAATCCAAATCCATACCCTAGTTATGTGGCTTTGATGTGCAACCACATTGACAAAGAACCTAGGTGCTTTGTAGAAGCAATGAACCAGAAGGAATGGGTAGATTCCATGGTCGAGGAATACCAATCCATCATAAAGAATGATCGATTGGTATTACCAAGACCAAAGAACAATTCATTAGTATCCTCGAAATGGATCTACAAAACAAGGCATTTAGCATGCGTCAGTATAGAGAAGTACAATGCAAGATTTGTAGCCCACGGGTTCTCTGTGAAAGAAGGAATTGACTATGAGGATACCTTTGCACCAGTAGCAAGGTACACCTCAATTAGAACTATCCTTTCCTTATCATCCAAGATGAAGTGGAAGTTACATCGGATGGATCTAAATACGTCTTTCCTAAATAGAGTCATAGAAGAAAAAGTATACATCGAACAACCGCAAGGTTTTGAGACATATAACCATAAAATTCATGTATGTATACTTAAGAAGGAATTGTATGGGATGAAGCAAGCCCCTAGAGCGTTATATAGAAGAATTGATTGTTTCCTAGTGAGTTTAGGCTTTACAAAGAGTAAAGAAGGTTTCAACCTCTACTACAAGTTGAAGATGATGGGATTATGATACTACTACTATATGTAGATGATTTATTCTTAACATGTGAAGACAATCCCATTAGTGAATTCAAGAAGAAGCTCATTGCAGAATTTGAGATGAAATACCTTGGAATGATGCATTACTTCTTAGGTCTTGAAGTATGGCAGTATCCAGATGATATTTTTCCTAAACCAAGGAAAATATGTAGTATAGATCCTAAAGATATTTGGGATGATGGAGTGTAAGGCTATGACTACTTCGATGACAACAAATTTGAAGCTCTTGAATGATGATTATTCGAAGATAGTGGATGTTACCTTATAAAGACAGATTATTGGTTCACTAATATACTTAACCAATACAATACCCGATATATGTTTTTTTGTAAACACCTTAAGTCAATATTTGGTGAATCCCAGACATATTCACTTAGTAGGAGAAAAACATGTGATGAGGTATCTAAAAGGAACATTAGATTATGGTCTAAGATATGCATCAAATGGAGAGATCATATTACAAGGATTTACATATTTATATTGGGAAGGAAATGTTGAAGACAGAAAGAGCACTTAAGGATGTTTCTTTAGTTTGGGATCAGGCATGATCTCATGGTTCAGCAGAAAACAGACCAGTATTGCACTCAGCGTGGCATAAGTGGAATACATAGTAGCATGTTCAGCTTGTAGCAAAGCAGTATGGCTTCATGAGATGTTGGAAGGACTATTCGTTAAAGAGGTAGAGGTAACCAATATCCATTATGATAATCACAGTTGTATTAAGATGACAGAAAAACTGGTGTTTCATGACAAGTCGAAACATATCAAAATTAGATATCACTACATCCAAGAAATGGTACAGAAGGGCTATAAATCTCAAATGTGTTGCTACAGAGGAAAAAGTGGCAAATATATTGACTAATCCTATTTCTTGTCTAAAGTTTGAATACTTGCGAGATAAGCCTGGTGTAGTCTAAAAGGACCTCCATTGAAAGAGGGAGTAGAAGTGGTAGAAGGATCTTTGTTGCAATGGTGTGATAGATCAGTATAGGGTAGGATATGTCTAGATGGGATTGTTGGTCTGAAAGGGTTAGTAAGTCATAGGCCTATTGATCCTATGGGATTGGTATGTCTGGCTAGGATTGTTTGGCATGAAAGGATTAGTAAGCCAAAAAAAGGATTGTTTGGTCCCCAGGAAGATCCATTTGTATAACTAGGATTGTTGGCCCACAAGGGTTAGTAACTAAGACATATTTCCTGAGTGGATATACCAGAGAACCCACCGTGATGTTGCTCTAAAAGGAAAAAAAGGGAAAGAGGTGATTTCAATATTTCTATATTGATGAGGTAGGTTCAGTATTCTCATACTAATGATCAATGAGGTAGTTTTACTATTTTCATACTAATGTTGATGAGTTAGTTTCAGTATTTCCATACGGATCATTGATGTGGTAGATTTAGTATTATCATACTGATGTTGATGAGGTATTTTTCAGTATTTTCGTACTGATGACTAATGCGGTAGATTCAATATTCTTATATTGGTGTTGATGAGGTAGTTTCAGTATTTTCATACTGATGATTGATGCGGTAGATTCTGTATTCTCATACTGATGTTGATGATGTGATTTCAGTACTTTACTGATTGTACAAATAATGATCTAACGTTTATTTGTTGATGATGGGGTTTTAGCACTAACATGTTAATGATGTTATTGTTGTTACTTTAGTATTTACATACTAATGTTGCAGGTACATTCTTAATTATATGGAAGAAGATGATTCAGTATTCATAACTGATAGGACAAAAGAAGACTCGATATCTATATATTGATATTGCAGAAGAAGAAGAAGACTCAGTATCCACATATTGATATTGGAGAAGAGGAGGAAGACTCAGTATCTATATACTGATATTGCAGAAGAAGAAATAGACTCAGTATCCACATACTAATAGTGCAGAAGATCAAGACTCAGTATCCACATACAGATATTGCATAATAACACTTAGAAGAAGACTCGGTATCCACATACTGATATTGCAGAAGAAGACTTAGAACAAGATTCAGTATCCACTTACTGATATTATAGAAGAAGTTGCAAAATATGATCAAGTATTCTCATACTAAGATTGATGATAAAGATGTATGATTTGATTCCAAAGCTTACTATAACATATAGAGACTCACCAATCAGATGTACAGTGGTGGTCGTGATTTTTGATATAGAATGTATTCTTAGTTAAGAGGGAGTTTTAAAATATTGTAACTTCAGAAGAAATTATAGTTGTGCTAATTGTATTCATCCTTCAGGAGTTGTCACTGGTGTAATTGGTCATGTAAGAGTCATTGAAAGGATCAATGTAAACCTTTGGATGTAATTCAGGTCAATAGTACCCTTGAGTCATAATAATAAATATTATTTTGGTGTCCTATTAGTCAAGTAGGCCCTTTCAGTTAGACAAGTTGTCCCAGTTAGGTTTTAGGACAATTCAAGAGTCAAATATAAATAGGAAGGTGCCTCCTTTAATTGTACTCAGTTCACTCAAGCAAGTTTTCAAGAGAGAGATTAAGAAGTGCACTAGAAAGAAGAGAGAATCAATTGTCTTGTATTTTTAGACTAGTTTGGTTGAGTTCTATACTGAGGAAGTTTTGTTGGGTTTTCTCCCAAGCGAGGGTTTGTTAGGATAAATCTTTTATTCTCTTGTGTGATTGTACTTGTTGTTTTTTCAGTGATCCTACCATCATAAATTGTTTTAGAATATCATCTAATCAATAAGAAAACTTAACAGGAATCTCATTAATGCATCGATGACCTTTACAAAACATAAATGAACATAGTTATTAAATATTATAAAACATAGAAATTAACAATTTAATATAAATATTTCAAATTGTATAATGTTATTACACGTGATATGGAATATAGTTTCTTACTTTGTCGACAGTTGTTATTGTACTATGATTTCCATAGTTGAGGTGTCATTCTTCTTGAGGGTAGATATTCGGGATTCATTCCCATGAGACTTGAGTTGTATCAAGTTTGGAATATATGTCTTATTAGGTTCAGATCTTCTCCATGGAACTTATGTCGTGTTAATTTCATTAACTTATGACGTTGTATTAAGTTAAAGATATTATGTTGTATTAATCTAGGATCTTGTCCTATTCGGGGGAGACGCTTGTACTAGTATCTTATGTCATATTAAGATCATGAACTTATGTTGTATTAAAGTTGGATACTTGTGTTGTATAAAGTTTAGACTTGTGTTGTATCAAGTCAAATTATTCTCATAGATGGTACCCTATGATATGGTTCTCCTTAACTAGAGATGGTATTTTGTTGTATCAAGACCACATGACTTATGTTGTATTAAGTCTTAATGATATACTATATGATATATGTCTAGTCATGGTCACCAAGTGATACAAGTCTCCTTTAGGGATTAGCTACCCTTAGAGTTATTTACTTTAGAATATGACTATATGACCCTGAGTAATACATATGATCATAGGTTCGAAACAATTCTTATGAGTATGATATGAAATAAATGATTAATTAATGAAACACATATGGACCATGTAGGATTAATTAATGATAAATGAGATGAGCACAGAGATAGAGAGAGAATTCGAATCGCCCATGTATTCCTCCAAGTGAACTCAAATTAATAAGACATCAGTTGAGTTTTAGTTTTGATAAACAAAGTTCAGTTAATTAAGGAATCAACTCATTGATTTATGCAAAGTAGTTATTGAAGATGACATTGATGGAGAAGCACTTGTTACATTCAATTCTATCTAGTTATATTCAGTTTTGTTCAGTTACATTTAGTTATGTTAAGTTACATTCAGTTATGTTCAGGTTCATTCAATTTTGTTATGTTACATTCAAGTTAGCTCAGTTACATTCAGTTACAAGCACGTCCATTCAGTTCAATTCAATCAGTTAACTTAGTTAGAAGCATTTAAACTCGATGAATTAATTGAGGGTGCATATCTTCAGTGTGGGAGATAATTATGAGGTTCCAACTTGGCACAAACTCTATAGGGGCACAAGGTTGAAGATGAAATAGCTGTCACAGTGTTAACAAGTTACCGAAGCATGAAACCATTCGCTAGCTTCTTTCTATGATTGAATTTGGCTTGTTATTAAAGTGTTATGCACTTGGAAAGATTAGAATAGTGTTCCATATGATATCTACTCTATTGTGCTCTTTTCTCAAGCAATTTGTTATTGTGTTGCAATCATTCTTTGTCGATTATCAATCATACTCTAATATATTTTGTTGGATTTTTTATCCTTTGAATCAGTGGATGGTTTTCCTAGGGTACATGATGTGTTATATGGTTTGATTTATTTACATCTTTGGATTATTGATGAGATCTATTTGCACTGTAATTGTGGATTAAAGCTTTAAAGTTCAATTATCTTCATATTTTCTCAAACACTAACATGGTATCAGAGCAAGGGCATGCAAGATCTTAGTTTTGTGAAAACACTCTAATCCTCCATATATATTGAAGCATTAAGAAAGAGATTAAAGCAATGGCATCAATATCCATCCGAGCTAAAGATCGACTTGAAGGAACATGTAACTTCAACACATGGAAGGAGAGCGTGATCAATATCCTTGAAGAGCATGATATTAATTCTTTTGTGACCTCCATGAACGAAGAGCTCTCTACAAATGAAGGGAGAAAAAATTACAAGAAGAATCAAGCCTAGGAAAAGAGGATCATATATGACTTCGTGAAGGACAACCTCATGACGGTGATCACACCATTGAAGATGACATAGAAGTGTTTCGACACACTCACAAATATTTATGAGAATAAGGCCTCTGCTCAAAAGAGGGCCTTGAAGAACAAGATATGAAACACAAATATGGAGAAGGATGAGACCATAGCATCATTCTTCACAAATATTTCACAAGTGAAAGATCAACTAGTAAGCATTGTAGCAGACTGGGGACAACATGAAGATTTGGTGATTGAGTCATGAAATAAGACCATTGGGTCTTGTGAGTTTAATTCTGACAATTTGAATGTGTTTTCAGGTTGTGCAGAAGGAAAACCATTTCTCGGAGTTGTCTTGAGTGAAGAAGAAAAGTGTCTTTTAGGAAAAGACAAAGATGAAGTGTTACAGCAGAAGGAAATTGAAAATTCCTTGTCAAGTGATGAAGGTAACACCAATGAAGATGAAGCATCTATGCTTCCGATGATGAAACCTGATCCTAAAGAAGATGAAGAAGCAGTGTCACATAGAGATTGTATTTGTGATAGAGAAGGAGGTATCAGTGAAGATGAAAGTGAGACATCTATTTCTCAGACTAAAGAGGGATCAGTCCTAGAACTGAAGAAAACTGAAGGTTGTTAGGAAATGCATAAATATGAGGAAGATGTCAAGAATGAAGATATTGTGCTTAGAGAAGCTAACAGGGAGAAGTTATTGTTGGAGAGCCTGTTAGAGAAATCTAAGTTTAATTGTGAATGGAAACCCCAGGTAAACAAGCTATGTTTTCATAGTTTGGATGAAGAGATGAAGTACCTTGAGGAGTGCATAGGAAAAGATGAAAGTGTGGAAGATCTAGTTAGTCTAGATGGCCAGCTGGAAGTGTTGTCAAGCAATGACAAAGGAGAATATGAGTTATTGTAGCAGAAGGAGCCTACAGAGTCCTTAATTAATGAAGAAAACAATCTTATTGGGGAAGAGACAGTCATGTCTTATGAGAGAGAATTTGTTCCTACGGTGGACAAAGAAGATTTGGTTTACTTAGAAAGTCAAGGTAAGAGTGATGGACAGACCTTTGGGACTACCATAAGAACAGAGAATCAGAATTCTATTCTGACAGAGATGGATGAGATAGTGTCACAAAGAATTTTATTTAGTGACAAGGAAGGAGAAGATCATAAGGATGAAGATGAGGCTATTGTGTCTCAAGTGGAAGAAGAAACAATCTTGGGACTAAGCAATACTGAATTGACTGGAAGAAGTGCTCAGGGAATTGAAGAGAAAATACTGAAGATTTCAAGACAGAGATAGCAAAGAGTTTTGTTGACACAGAAATGTAGCATACTGAAGAAGTGCTTGAAGAGAATCAAGTAATCAATGAATGGCTGAAATGCTTGCTGGAAGCATTTGAACAATAGGAAGAAGTTGTAGTTAATACAGGAGAAGTGTCTCATGTTGTAAGAGAGACAAGAGAAGATACTGGTTCACAGTTCTGCAATGTGTTTACTAGTATACTAAAAAGTCGAAGTGATTCTGTTACTGTAGCTAAGAGGTTAGAAGATAATTTATTTTTTGAAAGTGAATTTGTAGATACTACACAAGAATTGGATATTGCAGAGGGAGATGCTTACAAGAGCATAAAGGAAGTGGGGGTGGTAGAAATATCTGGGACATCATTTGAGTCAATATCAAGGGCAGTATCAAGACCAGTGTCTAGATTAATACCCAGATCCATATCTGGGGTATTATTTGAATCCATTATGAAAGTAAGAATAGGAATTGGGTTAAGAAGAGTTGAAGAAAATGTTCAGTAGTTTAGAGATGAATGGGAAAAGTACAGCCAAGTGCAGTGGCATAGTGAACAGAACAAGAGTTGTTTGCAGTAGTAGACTAAATTTTGGGATCCAGGAAACAAAAGCTGAATAAATATGACCAGGAGGTCATGATTTCTTTCTACTTTGGGAGTCTGATGCAGGAGCATTAGCTCTCAAGTCCAACCAATGAATTTATGATCAGACCCTAAGGTCTTGACATCATCCCAAGGAGTAGTTTATTGTAAAACCATTGTAAATCTCATGTACAAGTGTTAATTCTTCTAGCAAGTCTAGATAGGATAAAATATTTGATAGGTGTCAGTAGAGGATGAGTCATTTTACTTATTCATATCCTGTTAGCGGCATAAGAATCATTTAGGATCATGACTCCCTGCATGGATATCAAGCCGTAGTTAGTTTTTTTAAGACAAGGATGTTTCATCACGCATAGTAGTGGTTTATTTCGATTCCAAGACCACTTAGAGTAGGAGTTAACAATTTAGGTTAAAAAGAAAGATTAGAGAAGTAGAGGGGGTTCTTACTTTCAGTGGGAGGATTGCAAGTTACAAAGAAAAGAACAGACCTACGTCTGGTTCTACTTGTAAATATTTTGAGAAGACTCAAGGAGAGCCCAGTTGTATGATATTTCCTTTATTGCTTAATAGAAGAATTAGCCGTGTGTTTTGAAGTGTTGTTAGCCTAAATTCATGTATTATTTAGACTGTGTGTCTATGCAGAGCTGACTTCAACAATTTACTAAACATCTGTGTATTTCTTTGAAATCCTGTTGATTCAAGTGTTAAATGGTTGCTTGAATGGTTGAAATAGAGTGTAGATGCATGCATATGAGTGATAGGCTAAAGAATCAGGGAGATTGTAGGTTGGATTGATTGTTCCATGATCAATCGGCGCAACCCATAGATTCTCTGTTATTAACAAGTTTTGTAGAGAATGAATGGTGGATATTGAGTCTGCAGATCAAGATCTGACGGCTCAGAAGAATCTCACAGCCGAAATTGCGAGGAAGTTAATAGATCCACAGATATCTGAGAAGTCCACGTCAAAAAGAAGATCAATGGTCGGAGTGAAGGCCGAAAAGATATGACGGCTAGGAAAATTGCAGGGGAAGGATTTTGGGAAGGAAGTTTCGGGGGAGCAACTTTGGGAAGTTGACATCTCGCATCCCACATCCCGCAACCTGATTTCAGGAAGGCCGTTGTGGAACAAAAGTTACGGAGCGCGACTTTGGGTATTTTGAGATCCTGCATCCCGCAACCCGACAGTGGAAAATATGTTGTGGAAACAGAGTGTCAGAACGATGATTGCGGAGGAAAAATTGTGGGGAGGAACTTTTAGAGTAGAATTTGGCTATTAAGCTAAATTTGGCAGTCCTGCTAAGTGTAGGAGCCCCTAGATCCTGGAAGTGCTAGTTGGGGTTGGTTGAGGTCTATCCCCGTTGCACCAAAACTAAGAGTAATGATACCTTGTGGAGAGAATCCACATGAACGGAGATATGGTAAATGTCTCAAAGCCTATTGATTCTCAATAAGAGTTATAGTCTGGAATGTAAAAGAACGATTAAACCTCTCAGATAGGTAGTTGGGGTGTTGCAGTATAAAGAGAGGGATCATTGAGAAAGTGATCAGGCCTTGAAGAACATCACAGAGAATGGCTAGCTCACAGAGAACTTCTCCATATAGCAAAAGAATCAACAAGTCAAAAAATGTTGAAGAGTGAAAAAAACATAATACTTTCTTTCTAAATGATATTACACATTTGTTTTATAGTGTTGTATATGATGGATTTAAAATCCATGGTTTCTATTTTAGAGAAACTTTATTCTGTATTGGATCCATATGATTCTACTATGTGTAAGTAGTTAATTGGTCTTTGAATAAACCTATTGCATTTTATGCTTACTACTAAGAATATGTTTGAGTGCCTTTTAAGGTACATTAGAATAGGCTCGTTATTACATGGAAGACCTATTATATGATTATGTTATCCAGCTATTGTTTTAGCCTAAGATAAGCATTGTAATTTATGGCTAGTACTACAAAAGATAAGTGTATGGAAGCTAGTACTACAAAAGAAAAATGTGTTCTGCGGATAGTACTACATGCTGAGGTTTAGTGTAGCTTGGGAAGCTACCTACTAGGGTGAAATACTTGAGCTTATAATTATTAGGTGTTAATAGTCAAGCTTTCTAAAAAAACCTATATGTGTGTTATGATAAAACTCATTGAGATGAAGTTTTACTTCATTGAATTCATGGTCAAGTAAATGAATTCCAATACATAGATATTGATGAGTAGATTGCAAATTCTATCTATGACGAAGTTCTGACACTTCTGAGATAAGATTGGTGTGGCAAGAAATTCCTCGTATGGAATAGAATGTCTCCCTCATTGAGAGGAAGTGTTGAGAGTACAAATTTGGGAGTCATTCACATGACACTTTTGTTTTATAAACTCTAGGATCTATGGTGTATTAGGTTCAGATATTCTTCGTGGAACTTATGTCATATTAAGTTCACTAACTTATGTTACATTAAATTAAATAGATTATGTTGTATTAAGTTAGGAACTTATCCTATTCAAGAGAGATTCATGTACTGAGTTCTTATGTCATATTAATATCATGAACTTTTGTTGTATTAAGGTTGGAGAATTGTGTTGTATCAAGTATGGACTTGTGTCGTATCAAATCAAATTATTCTCATAGACGGTACCCTATGAAATAGTTCTCCTTAACTGGATATGGTCTTTTGTTGTATCAAGGACACATGACTTATGTTGTATTAATTTTCAAGGATATACTATGTGATGTATTGCTAGTCATGGTCACCATGTGATACAAGTCTCCTTTAGGGATTAGCTACCCCTAGAGTGATTTAATTTAGCATATGACTATATGACCCAAGGTAATACATATGATTATAGGTTCAGAACAATTATTATGAGTATGATATGATATAGATGATTAATTAATTAAACACATATGGAGCATGTAGGATAAATTAATGATAAATGAGATGAGCATGGAGATAGAGAGAGAATTTTAATTTCCCATGTATCCCTCCAAGTGAACTCGAATTAATAAGACATCAGTTGAGTGTTAGTTGTGATAAATAAAGTTCAGTTAATTAAGGAATCAACTCATTAATTTATGAAAAGTGGTTGTTAAAGATGACACTGATGGAGAAGCACTTGTTACATTTAGTTCAATTCAATTACATTCAGCTATGTTCAGTTACACTCAATTCTATTCATTTCATTCAGTTATGTTCAGTTACATTTAGTTCATCTCAGTTTTATGCAGCTCCATTCAGTTTAGTTTAGTTCAAATAGTTAACAACTCAGTTAGAGGCAATTAAACACAATGAATTAATGGAGGGCACATATCTTCAGTGTGGGAGATAATTATGAGGTGCCAACTTGGAACCAATTATGTAGGGGTGCAAGGTTAAAGATGAAACAATGTTCACAATGTTCACAATGTTAACAAGTTACTGAAGCATGCAACCATTCACTACCTTCTTTGTATGACTGAATTTGTCTTGTTATTAAAGTGCTATGCACTTGGAAAGACATGTACAATGTTCCATATGATATCTACTCTCTTGTGCTCTCTTTTCAAGCAATCTATTATTGTGTTGTAATCATTTTCTGTCGATTATCAATCATACTCTTAGATTGTTTGCTGGGTTTTTTATCCTCCAAATTAGTGGATGGTTTTTCTAGGGTACATCATGTGTTATATGGTTTGATTTATTTATGTCTTTGGATTATTGATGATATCTATTTGCACTATAATTGTGGATTAAAGTTTTAAAGTTCAAGTATCTTCATATTTGCTCAAACACTAACAATTCTTTGATGGTTTTTTCTAGTCTCTTCCTTCCCATTCAAAATATATTTCTATTTAGTTCGATACTTATGGTTCTTAGGGATAAAGTACCTATACTCAAACAACACTTCATTTCCTAAACTTATTGAGCATCGAGATATCACTCTAGACCGCATATTGGACAGCAAAATTACCAAGTTGTTGAATACCTACAAGATGTGGAATTATGTTAATTTTAGAATTATACAAATGTATTATCCAAAAAATGCATGAATCAATTATAAAATTAAATATTGTTAGAGTTAAATACTTCAATAATAATTACCACAAAAAAAAAATAGCCCCAAGGGTTAATCAATTATACATGGAATTGAAATTGTCTTTTCCACCCTATTGCTTTGGAAATGTTGTACATAGTGATGCTAACACATAAATTTAGAAGTTCATAAAAAGAGGAACAATAAATGTGTCTATATATTTAACTTGGTACTTACCTAAATATTTGAAAATACACACTTTTATATAAAACATATAATAAATTAATATATGTAAGAAAAAAACTAAAGTATAATTGAAATGATATGTATACTTGAAAAAAATACCTGGACTAATCATTGCCAACATTATGTGCTCCTTCTTTATTGACATCCAAGGAGGAAGGTTATAGTTTATAACAAAAATAGGCCACACTAAGTAAACATACCTCATCTCTCCAAATGGATTGACACCATCAACAACTAATGAAAGCATAACATTACGAGGTTCTTCTTTAAAAATTTACCTGCATATTTCTTCAATTTCCCTAAATGTGGTACCATTTGAAGGAATTCACATAACACTGTCTTCTCTTATATTTCATGCATGGTAATCCATAAATTTTTCCATGTTTTTTAACCTGAACAATCATTGAAAACAGGAATTATGGGAATATATCAAAGAACCTTACGAGGCACCTTATGTGTTACTTGATCAATTTGATATCTATTAATTACACATTGAGGGTATTCTGACTTTGTTGCATGATGTCCATAATAATAATATGGTCATTAGGGCATGCATCAATGGCTTCATACTCCATTCCTAAGTATTTCATGATGAGAGACAATTCTCAATAGGTGTAAGATAAATTATTTGGTAATGGTAGGAGAAATATATCACCTAAAAGTCTACGACAGTCAAACAAAAATTAAAAGTGATGAATGTTTTTAATCAATATTACATTGACCTTTATACAATATAAATAACACTAAAAGTAAAAGAAAAAATGGTAATCATGTATAAATAATTATATTACATACCTTAGGATCTATGTGAAGCAGGTGTTTAACAAACCATTCAACAGTTTTAAGTTCACCAATAATAAAATTACAGAGAGAATATTTTTCCTTGATCCTTAATATAATATTTTGTGTGCCTTATCAATCAAAGGTACATCATAAACATGTTCATCAAAGTTATCATCCATCAATGAAGAATGAAAGGTGTCATTGATCAACCTATTTATCCCATCATTTGAAATTACATCAATATCATCATTTTTCTCGACAATAGGATTAATTTCATGATATCCAATATTAGCTTCTCCATTATGATCTCCATCAACTTGTTCACCAATTTTATTTACTACAATTTGGCTCATCGAATGTTATGGTGTCATTTTCCACACCTTATGCGCCATGCCTTGATGGCCTTCCCTTGTCCCTATGTAGACTCACTATATACCCCTTGCTCGATGTATTCCTAATGCTTCAATATAACCTTAAAAAGTTGGTTTTAAAGATACACACGTCTGAAAAACTATGCATGCCGTGTATACGCAGCTAGCACCATTACAACTCGTGTACATTGGGTTTTGTTCTCAAAATTAAATATATCTCGTATTCTCCATGTCATGTCATGGTGGTTACGATCATTGAACTTCCATATGCTAGAAAATGCTCTTATTTGACCCTCCATTTCCCATTTGAGGGCTATATATTGAGCCATTGTGAAGCATTGGAGGAGGAGAAACTTTGATAGTAAGGAAACAATAGAAAAAGTTTTCCCCATTTCCATATAATTGAGTTTACATCAAATTTTTTTGTTGATTGACTATTTATATTCATCTCGCAGGCTCTCCAATGACTTTGTGAGATTTCCTTTTGTATGGAGGATTGAAGTGGTGGAGGCCCAGGTGGAGGAACTTCATTTCTCGGTTCCGACGAGTTGTCGACGAAGGTTGACACTTTGTACTTGTTTTTTAATTAATAGAAATACACTTTTATTATCCAAATTCATGTGCAAATTTTGGATTTACTTCCATGGGTATATTTGCTTCATACATGTTTAAATGGATTCTTCTAGAGTAGGTGATATCATTTCATGAATATATTATATGCTTGGATATATTTGTTGTTGAGGAAAAATTGTAAGCTTCAAGCATCAAATCGAAAGCTCAATAGTGGACTTATTCAAACTTCTAGTTGAGGTATGGACATTTATTTTTGTTGTTAGCATTTACATTCATATGGAATATTTGTAATTAGACTTGGTTTTTGGTGTCATCATTGTTAGTGTTTGAGCAAATATGAAGAAACTTGAACTTTAAAACTTTAACCCACAATTACAGTGCAGATAGATATCATCAATAATCTAAAGACATAAATAAATCAAACCATAAAACATGGGATATACTCCAGGAAAACCCTCCATTGATTCAAAGGATAAAAACCCCAGCAAAAAATCTTAGAGTATGATTGATAATCGACGAAGAATTATTACAACACAATAGCAGATTTCTTTTTCAAGAGCACAAGAGGGTAGAGATCAAATGGAACATTACAATGGTCTTTCCAACTGAATAACACTTTAATAACAATTCAAATTAGTCCATACAAGGAAGGTAGTGAATTTTTGCATGCTTCGGTAACTTTTTAACACTGAGAACAATGTCTCATCTTGAACCATGCGCCCCCACTAATTCACGGAGTTTTACTACCTCTAACTGAGTTGTTAACTGAATGAATTAAACTAAACTGAATGGAATTGCATGTAACGGAATGTAACTAAACATAACTGAATGTAACTTAACAGAACTAAATGTAACTGAATAGAACTGAATGTAACTAGTGCTTCTCCATTTGTGTGATATTCAACAACCACTTGCATAAATTAAGGAGTTTATTCCTTAATTAACTGTACTTGTTTTATCACAACTAAGACTCAACTCATGTCTTATTAATTCGAGTTCACTTTGAAGCATACATGGGAAATTCGAATTCTCTCTCCATCTATGTGCTCATATTAATTATCTCTACATGGTCCATATGTGTTTTCATTAATTCTATATCATATCATATTCATATTATTGTTTTTGAACCTATGATCATATGTATTACCCTGGTTCATATAGTCACATGCTAAAGTAAAACACTCTAGGGGTAGCTAATCCCTAAAGGATACTTGTAGCACATGTTGACCATGACTAGCCATACATCACATAGTATATCCACTTTAGACAGTAAATTACACCACCTAACAACATGAGGATATTTGTAGAACTTTATATTACTCACAAGTCTATTGTCTTGATATTACTCACAATACTCAGCTTGATATTACTCACAAGATTTACAACATCACCACCTCAATCATATGAGGATATTTGTAGGACTTGATATTACTCACAAGTCTATTGTCTTGATATTACTCACAAGAATCGGCTTGATATAACTCACAAGATTTACAACATCACAACCTCAATCATACGAGGATATTTGTATGACTTGATATTACTCACAGGTCTATTGTCTTGATATTAGTCACAATAATCACCTTGATACTACTCACAAGCTCATTTCCATAACTAGAGGTCTATCTCCAACACATACAAAGAAAATAATGTTCCTTATATAAACCACAACAAGGGTTGACACCCCAACAACTAGATGAAAGAAGAGAAAAATGATTATGCTTTAATTGTGACAGCAAGTATAGTAATGGACATAAGTGCAGAGAGAAGAATTTATTCTACATAGATTGTGAAGAGGAAGATCCAAAAGAAGAGGAAACATCTCAAAAAGAGGTGACTTCAAAAGAAATAGAAGATGATACTTCAAAATAAATTACTCCCACCATATCGTGTCATGCAATGGATGGAATTAGCACTCCTCAAACTCTCAAGATCGAAGGATACATTAAAAAGAGGAAGGTAATAGTGTTAATTGATTTAGGTAGTACTTGTAATTTCATTCACTGTAAATTAGCCAAAGTTCTTAATTGCTTTGTATATCCAACACCAAAGTTTCAAGTTATGATTGCAAATGGAGGAACTATAAATTTCTCAAGGAAATTCCATAATATCAATCTTGCTATGGGGGAATATGTATTGAATAGTCCAATGATTTCTATCCCAAAGGGTAGGGTTGATGTTGTCTTAGGTGTCCAATGGTTATAATCATTGGGAATAGTGGATATTAATTTTTAAAACAAATTCATGAAATTTTTATGGGAAGGAAAATAATATGACGTAAATGGTATCACAGGAAAACCAAGCAAGGTGATAAGCTCTAATGGTATGACAAAGTTGTTGAAAAGGGGACATCAAGGTGTAGTTGCACAATTATGCTCATTAGATGTTCAAACCTCAAAGTTTCCTATCTCCCTAGATCTCCAAAGGGTAATTAATAAGCATTCCAAGGTATCTGAAGATATTCCCAAAGGTATTCCACCTATTCGAGACTTTGATCATTCTATTGACTTAATTCCAGGCAATGTTCCTCCTAACATTAGGCCTTACCAATATCCCTATATCCATAAGAGTGAAATTGAGTGTATGGTTGTTGAAATGTTAGAGGTTGTCATAATCAGTCCTATCCAAAGTTCTTACTCTACACCAGTGGTAATGGTACCCAATCCAGATGGGTCATGGCGTATGTGTTCTGATTATAAAGAACTCAATAAGATCACCATTAAATATAAGTTTCCCATTCTTTTCATTGATGAATTGTTAGATGAATTACATGTAGTTATCTTCACAAAGTTGGATATTTGTTCCAGGTATCATCAGATTCAAATGAAGGATGAATACATCCCCAAAACATCATTCATAACTCATGAAGGTCACTGTGATTTTTTGGTCGTGCCATTTGGTCTCACAAATGCGCCCTCCATGTTTCAAGGTTTGATGAATTCTATTTTAAATCCTTTACTTAGAAAACTTGTGTTGGTATTCTTTTATGATATACTAATCTATAGCAAGTCTTGGGAAGAACATATTCAACATGTTGACAGGGCCCTACAACTACTAAAGGAGAACTAATTGTATGCAAAACCCTCAAAATGTTTCTTTGGGATAAAGGAGGTAGAGTATTTGGGTCATATTGTATCTCATGAAGTTGTCAAGGTAGACCCTAAAAAATTAAAGCCATGATGGACTGGCCAATTCCCAAAACTCTAAAGAATATTCAATGGTTCTTAGGTCTGAAAGGGTACTACTGTAGTTTTATTCGAAACTATGGAATAATAGCAGCTCCTCTAATAGCATTACTAAAGAAAGATGAATTTTCTTGGACTCGAGAGGCAACTCAAGATTTTCAACAACTCAAAGAGGTAACATGTAAAGCTCTTGTTTTGGCGACACCAGACTTCACAAAAACCTTTTGTTATGGAATGTGATTCTTTAGGAAATGGAATTGGAGTTGTACTAATGCAAGGACACCCTCTTGCCTTCACAAGTCATCCAATCAAGGGAAATAACTTAAAAGATCCCATTTATGAGAAGGAAATGTTAGAAATACTACATTCCTTGAAGCAATGGAGCCCATACCTTATGGGGGAACATTTCAAGGTTAAAACTTATCATGATAACCTTAAATACTTCTTAGAACAAAGGATATCTTTAGAAGAGGAACAAAAATGGGTGATAAATATCTTGGGATATGACTTTGAAATTATTTGCAAAAAAGGGGAAGCAAAATGTTGTCGCAGATGCAATCTCCAAGAAAGATGAGGATATTGAAGCATTACTCTAGGATATCTTGATCATCCAACCATATTGGATAGCCAAATCAAGGAGTGAATGGAAAAATGATGAATAAATATGGGCATTCATTCAAACATTGCAGCAGGATCCAAGTGCCTCTAATATATTTAGGTGGAAAGATGACTTGCTATGGTAAAAAGATCGCCTATATCTTGGTAAGGATCTTAATTGTTTCCACTTTATTTTTTTGGAAAAAGGTACTTTTTTAATTCCACTCCTCATCAATAGGAGGGCACTCGGGTTTCTTAAAAACCTACCACAGGGTAAAGAAAGATTTTTTGGGGGATGGTCTTAAAACTGATGTTCAAAAATTTGTGGCAGAATCTTTGGCTTGCCAACAAAATAAAGTGGAAACAATTAAGACCTCGGGTCTCCTACAACCACTTTCCATTCCAATCCAAAGGTGGACATAGGTCTCATTGGATTTTATCATATTTTTACCAAAATCAAAAGGAAAGAGTGCCATCATGGTGGTTGTTGATAGACTTACTAAATATGCAAACTTATGTGCACTATCTCACCCCTTCAAAGCAAGCACGGTCACCAGTTATTTTATGGAGACAACCCAAAAACTACATGGTACTCCAAATATTATAGCAAGTGACATGGATCCCATTTTCACTATCAACTTTTGCACCGAATTGTTTTCTTGTTTGAGTACTCAAGTGGCTCATAGCTCATCTTATCATCCTCAATATACTGGACAAACAGACATCATAAACAAATGTTTGGAAGGTTATCTTCGACGTTTTGCAGATGATAAAGAAACATAATGTGTCCAATGGTTACCCTTGAAAGAATGGTGTTATAAAACTTCCTTCCATACATCATCAAAAATGACCCCATTTATGGAACTTTATGGATATCATCCACCATCCATCACATCTTCAGTAAGAGACTCCTCTAAGGTTCAAGTAGTGGAATACCACATGAAGCATCAACAACAAGTTCTTCAACTCTTAAAGGACAACCTGAATCTAGCACAAAATCGAATGAAACAACAAGCAGATTAACACCGCAGTGAACGAAGCTTTAATGTGGGGGACTGGGTGTTTTTTAGACTACAATCATGCAAATAGATGTCCATGAAGAACACCAAGTAGTATAATAAATTATCACCTAAATACTATGGTCCCTACAATGTGCTACAAAATATTGGTAGTGTGGCCTACAAATTGGAACTACCTACATCTTCACAATTCCATCCAATTTTTCATGTTTCTTGTTTGAAGAAGGCAATCGGTGACAAGTTACCAATTCAAACAAAATTAACAGAACTTGACAAGGAAGGGAAATCACCTTGGAGCCTGAATAAATCACTGAAATAAGAACTATAGGGAAATCATCTTCAAAATCGATCAATTCCAGATTATCTCATTAAATGCAAGAACTTACCCGCGGAAGATTCAACATGGGAAAATGAGTCCTTTATACAGCAACATCCATAACTAGTTCAGCATTGAGGACACCACTTTTTGAAGGGGGGGGGGAATGTTAATCCCTTAATGATGGCACGTTACCTCATATAGTGTAGCATGTTACCCACTATATTGTGGTGCATTACATATTATTTATGTCGGCTTGGGTCTATTAGATTTTATTGTACACCTTTGTCTCCTATATATAGAAAGGAAATATTCTTAGTTTAGTCATCATTGTATATTATCTTGTCTTGTTTACATAAGTACATTGTGTAAGGACTTGGTTGCATAACATTGTGAGCCCATCCATCATGGATTGGGTTTCTAGTATGGTCTTATGAGTTGTACTCATTTTCATAGCTTTCTCCATCGATGGTTAAACTTCTAGTCCCCATTGATCCTTTGTCTGCGCCTTTTGCATCACATAGTTGTCCGAGTATGCGCATTTGATTCTATGTTTCCTAAGTGTCTCTGTCTTATTTATGCTCCTGTTTAAAGGAAGTATTTTTCCTGAGTTGGTCATTCCTCATATATATTTACTCTGCATGTCATCCATCCTAGTACTTTATAGAGTTGTTTTACTTCCTGGCACCCTTTTCCTACTTTCATCATGGTAGGTGACCTTGAACTCAATAGATGACATCTCATCTGATGGTCGCTAACTGAGTGGTTTCCCTTGTGTTCAACAGAAAGAAATCTATTCACACATTGGGATTAGTTATGTGTCTTTGATTACATTAGGCCCTATTGGTGGTTTCCTCACCTCTGTTAGTAGTTTTCATCATTGGATGTTATTCAGAGGGTCTCTTTCACATGCTACTTGCACCCGATATGAATGAGAGACGCACATGGTTACTGGTTCGTGTACATCATGCTTGTATGAGTTCTTCCCAATCATCCACCCTTGATGTGTACCTCGTGTTAGTTGATGGGAGATGCCTTGATTCCCTCCTTCCAGCGGATTCCATTCCATCAACTTCAGATCATTTATTCTCAAATTAGGATCTAAAATTAGTTGAGTGCCTTGAGACTTGCAGTCATCAGTGGCATTTCCTATTGCCATCGACAGTTTGGGAATACATCAATGGATTCTTCAAGTGTTTGAAATTGATACCTCTATTCGCACTTGTTGAATGCACTCGATACCTTGGCACCCATTTTCATCATCGGTTGTTTGTCTCACGTTTGTTAATCATATACCTTAATGATCGGTAATCAAACAATGTGTCATAATGTCCAACCTCAACATCTCTATTCACGTGATGGGACATGTACCATCATCTATTTGTGTAGAAGACCTCAGACTATGGTGGCATTCCATATATGCTATTGACTTGATCATGACAGTACCTACAATGGGATTTCAGTTCTCATATCAAAGCAATGTACTTCATTATGTACCAGATGTCTTCATTCAGTATGGAAACCAAACTCCATTGTATATTGTACATGGTTGTGACCACTTCTGACATATTCCCATTATTCCAATTGATGGCCATTATATCTACATGTATCTGGGACTATTGTATATACTTCATATCTACAGTCATATACTCATAGTCATTATTGTATGTTTCTAATGAGTGGCTAGTTCTTCCATTTGGGTCTTCATCACTCCACTTTTGGGATTGTTATATTATATTTCAACCATCATGTACCCCTTAGACCTCAAATATTAGGGGGAATCTATCATAGCATTATTTTCCACACCTTATGCATCATATCTTAATGGCCTTCCCTTGTCCCTATGCAAACTCCCTATACCCCCCTTGCTCAGTGTATTCTTGATGCTTCAGTATAACCTTTAAAAAGTTAGTTTTTAAGATACATGTGGGTGAACAACTATGCATCTCGTGTATATGCAACTTGCACCATTATAGCCTGCATACATTGGCTTTTGTGCTCAAAATTAAAAATATCTCGTATTTTCCTCTCCAAGTCACAGTGATTATGATCCTTGTCCTTCCATATGCTGGAAAATGATCTGATTCGACCCTCCATTTCCCATTTGAGGGCTATATATTGAGCCATTATGAATAATTGGACGAGGAGAAACTTTGAGAGTAAGGAAACTATTAGAAATATTATTTTGAATTATTGTCACGTTGTACTTATGTTTTGAATTATTAGAAATATTATGTTTTCATCCAATTTCATGTGCAAATGTTGTATTTACTTCCATGGGTAGATTTGCTTCATACATGTTTAAAAGGATTATGCTAGAGTAGGTGTTAACATTTCATGAATATATTATATGATTGGATATATTTGTTGTTGAGGACAAATTATAGGTTTCAAGCATCGAATCAAAAGCTCAATGGTGGACTTATTTGAACTTTTGGTTAAGGGATGGCCATTTACTTGTGTTGTTAGAATTTACATTCATATGGAATTTTGGGATTAGAGTTTATTTATGGTATCATCCTGTCTATTGTGGTTCACCCCAACCCATAGGAGTATTTTCTTTGTAATATCAACTTGGTCATTATTCGATCCATTAATTCTAGGATACGTCATCTTTGTAATTACAAAAAAAAAACAAATTTCTTTAGTATACAAATGAAATGTTAAAACAATAAATTAAAACTTCTATAAATATGAAAATACAAACTAAATTTGTAATAAAGAAAGTCATCTAGTATTCCTTAGCATTGGACGAAATGCATTACCCCCTTTGAAGTGCCCATATTCTCAACAATGTCTTTTGGTTGTAGACCTTAATGTTATTATATTCATTCCCTTACACTTTTTGCAAGGGAACTAACATTTACCATCACTAGGTTGCTCCCTTAACCTAGAAACAATCTTAGAGATTTCCTCTTTTGTTGACATTTTTAACAATATAATTCAAATGAAACTACAAGTAGATAGAAAAATGTTGCAACATTGTTGAAGTGGTAGAAACTTTGAAGTAGAAATATATTATAGACATCGAGAGTATCACATAATTTTTTCCTTAATACTGAGTGCATATATATATAATTTCTAGATGTCAAAATTCCTATGATAGTTAACCATGACCACTTTGGCACCCTTACTTTAATATATACTGTTGATGTATTTGTAACTTTGGAATGTATTCATTTGTATACTTTATGTATTGTACCCCCATGTTCCTATCGCAAGTATCATTAATGTAATCAAGTCATGCCATACCCCAATGTTCCTATCGGGAGAATTAGTCATGTAAACAAGTCATGTAAAGTCATAGAGTATAACCCTCCTTATTGATCAAGGGTTAAAGTCCCCGCAGTTGTGGGGCACTAGGGTTATTAGACCCTCCTAGAGAATTCGGCCATGGTGAGTTAATGTCAAGTCGAAAACTAGTATAAATAGAGAGTGAGCCTCTCTATTTATCACACAGTCACTCACACTCAGTTGTAGCGCATGACTGAGAGAGGAGGAGCTAATAAGAGAGAGAGAAAAACTGGTGGAGATTATATTTTCTGTCTTTGGGTTTTACTACGGCCATTGGTGCTTATTCTATCTCTGAGGAAGTTGCGGGGTTTTCTCCTTTATGGTTTCCCCGAGGAAAATATTTGTGTTCATTGTCTCTTGTGATTGATTGATGTGCTTGGTATTCTGTCAATTAAGATCCTAAGATAATATTGTCTAAATTGATAAAAATATAACATGGTATCAAAGCTTGTTGATGTAATTGTAACTTCGAAATGTATTCACTTGTATATCTTATGTATTATACCCTGATGATTATTCCAGGAAGTATCTGTAATGTAATTGAGTCATGTCATGCCACGATGTTCCCATCGGGAGTTTCTATAATGTGAACAAGTCATGTCAAGTCATTGTGGGTAACCCTCCTATTGATCAAGGGTTTAAGTCCCCACAGTTGTGGGGCCCTAAGGTTATTAGACTATCCTAGAGAAGTTGACCCTAGGTGATTTATTGTAAGTCGGGGAAATAGTCCCCACCATTGTGTTAAGGATAACCCTTCTTGTTGGTCGGAGGGCAAAGTCCCCACAAGTTGTGGGGCACTATGATTATTATATTCTCCTAGAGATGTCGGCTCTAGTAAGTAATTGTTAAGTGAGGCCGACATGTTGGAGAGGACATTAAGTGAACGAAAAAATATAAATAGAGAGTGAGCCTCTCTATTTATCATACACACACTCACTCATTGGGGCGCATGAGTGAGAGAGAAGCTGTTAGGACAAGAGAGAGACTATTGTTGTTGGGAGATCATCTTTATGTTTTCGGGTTTTACTTTTGGTGCTGATTCTATCTCTGAGGAAGTTGCGATGTTTTCTCCTTTATGGTTTCCCTGAGGAAAATCTTCATTGTCTCTTGTGTTTTATTGTTGTGCATGTTATTCTCTTAGATAAGATCCTAAGATCATAATACTAGCTTGAATGATAAAAATCTAACATGGTATCAGGGCTAACCTGAGAAGAAGACATTGTGCAGCTGCAAAAGCTAGGGCTTCTTACTTTTTGGGTCTCTCTCCACAATACATCAGCAAAAGTATGCTAGGCTGGCTCTCAATTGAATGGTGCATCTTTTAATCGAAGCGGAATTCGATTCCGGACATTTTCAGTTTTTGGTACGGGAAATCAGGGCTTTCTACAGAAAAACAATTTTTGAATGAGCCCGAAATAGGATTACTCTCCTCATTAAAATCAAATTTTAGAGACCTAGGTCAAGATTTTTGGTTGGGTGAAACTTCGAGAAAGTCAAACCCTAGTTTGACCCCAAGCTGGAAAAACCCTAAATACTAAAACTGATAATTTTTGGTACATTCGCTATATCTCAGGATTGGAGAAGGATCAGGAGCTGAAACTTTCGCAAGCCAAATATAAAATCCTAATTTACACTGTTTCCAAAATTCATCCTCAAGTTCACTATATTTTGGGAGATATGATCCCTCCAAGTTAGGGTTCCATCCTCTTCCAGGATTCATCCCTAAACAAGACACCTGGGGAGAATTTCTATATCTTGGGATACAAAGGTCCAAATGAAATTTATGAAGATGTTCCAGAAATGGCACGGAATGTATTTTCTGTGGTCCAAGGTTCAGACCCAGAAGATGAAATAGTGACACATGGAAGTCCATACAACTTTGTTGTTCTGAACAGTCCTATAACAGGTCACCTTGGGAAAATGATCATAAGTCCCAATTGGTGAAACCAATTCTGATGAAACCTATGGTGTTGGAACAGGGACAGGCAAGGCTACCTCAGTGCAAAGTTTTAGACACAGAGGAGCAGCAATTTCAGAGATATCATAGAAACAGTATCATGAATTTCTGCAGAAGAAATTGGAAAACTAGGGCTTCCTGTTCCGGGAGCTTCCCTCCACTTTTTTTAGAAAAAGAGTACATTGGACAGTTCACCTTGAAGAGATCTATATTTCTATCCAATCAGATATGAAAGATTTCAGTTTTTGAAAATTAGGGTTTCTCTAACAAACCCTAGATCAGCCAGCTCCGGAACCAGGACGGACACCTCAAATCGATAAGATCTAAACTTTTGTTATTTTCATTTGAGGTTCTCATTTCAAAGTGATATATCACATCAGATTAATGATAATATTGTTGAAGTTGAAAACTTCCAATCATGGAAGTATATGATCTCTCTGAAGACAATGAATTGGACACGTACATAAGAAGAGAGGTTCCAGTTCGTGAGGGAGATGAGGCTCAAAGCCTTACACAAGAAGAACTTGGTCAAGGCCAAGAAGATCATTGTTGATTCAATCATGGATCACCTTGTACCACAAATGTCTTCCCTAAAGACACCAAAGATGTTTGATTCCTTGACCAAGCTATTTAAAGGGAAGAACATAAATCAGAATATGACTTTGAGAATACAGTTGAAGAATGTGAAGATCCAGAATGCAGAGACCATACAGTGGAGGGTCTCTCAAATCAAAGAACAACTTATAGCAGTAGAAGAAGAAGTGGAGAATGCAGAAGTGGTGATATCCACCTTGAATGGCCTCCCATGATCATGGGATTCATTCATGCGAGGAATGTGTGCTAGAAGAAAGTGATTACTTTTAGCAGACTCTAGGAAGAGCACACACAAGAAAAAGAAGCTTGACTCATAATAAGAGAAGAGAAGATGGGAGCAACTGAAGATCAAGCTCTCACCATCCAAAGAATATCCATCAAGCGATGAGGAATACAAAGGACCCAACTCTTAAAGAAACTCTTATCCATCTTAGCATTTGGATAAGAAATTATGAATGAAGAAGATGATGAAGTTGAAGGCTCAAGAAGGAGTAATGAGCAAGTGCGCATACTACAGTAAGGGCTATCATCCTGAGAAATCTTATATGAAGAAGCAAATTGACATGTTGACCCAACTCTTGGAGAAGAATAACATCTCCCTTCCTGATTTCCCAAAGAAGAGGGAAGGATGATCAAATTCAGAGGATAGAGAGAGAGTACATGCCTTGGTTGCTGGCACATCAAGCTCACCTAGCTTCATCATAGACTCTAGAGCTTCTAGACATATGGTTTCGACAAAAGAGACATTCTCCTCTCTTGACATGTCAAAAGGTCCACCAATAGTTTTGGGAGATGACTCTCTCACTAATAGTTTGGGGAAGGGAAGGATTGATCTTGACCATGGTAAGTTCAATAATGTGTTGTATGTTACAGGTCTTGCCTCTAATCTCTTGTCAGTGTATCAGATGACTCATACTGGGTCACCAAAGAAGGTCATCTTCTCCCCTGCTGATGCTAAAATCACTGAGATTTCGAATGGTAAAGTCATAGCAAAAGGTGTTGTAGATCACACTTTGAAGGTATACAAGTTTTCCCATTTTCTACCCTACTCAAAACCCTCTGCTCTTCAGATTCATGCTAATGAAGCAAGCAAGCTTTGGCATGAAATATTTGGCCATCTTAACTACAAGTATCTTTCTGATTTGAGTGAAAAAGATATGGTCATAGCGTTACCAAAGATCAAGTTTTCTAAGGGAGTCTGTCAAGGTTGTATCCTAAGAAAACACCCAGAGCACAAGTATGAGAAAGCTAGTCATGAGAGAACTTCTGCACCTCTTGAGCTGATCCACAGTGACATTGCTGGTCCATTCCCTCATATGTCCATTAGTCAAGCCAAATATGCACTGACCTTCATAGATGACTTTTCTAGGTATTGTTGGGTTTACTTCCTAAAGCATAAGTCTAAAGTTTTTTACCTTTTCAAAGTCTTTAGAGCCTTGGTTGAAAACCAATCTGGGAGGAAACTCAAGATCCTCAGATCTGACAATGGTGGTGAGTATGTCAAGTCTGAGTTCATTAAGTATTGTAAAGATGTAGGTATTCAGATGCAGCATTCAATCCCTTACACACCGCAAAAAAATGGTGTTGATGAGAGAAAGAACAGATCATTGAAGGAGATGGCAACCTGCATGATGGAGGCTAATCCTTTGCCACCAAATTTTGGGCTGAGGCTATAAACTATGCATCCTACATTCAAAATAGGGTGCCTCATAAGCAGCTTTGTTAGCTCTCCAGGAAACTCCTCTAGGTTGCAGCTCGAGGATGCCTGGTAACTTCAACGTTTTTAATGGTTTTCTAAATGGATCAAGTCATATGACCTAAAGGACCTCACACACTCAGGACATGCATAAAACTCAATCAAAAGATAAGGCTTCTAACCACCAATGTTCAAAGGGTTGATAATAAGTTGAATAAATGAAGAACTTACTATGCTGGCAGATTCATATATAAAACAATCACATATGAATGGCTAATCATAACAAGGAAAAATACTTGCAATTCAACTCATCAACACATAGATAGGATGACAGCTATTTGGTATTAGACAAAAATAATAAACCTGAATCAGACATCCAAGCACAAGTATAGAACAGAAAAGAGATAGAACCTGAACATATAATGGCAAAAGAGCTTATATTAAATGATGACTAACATGAGAAGCTTGATAACAATTAGGGTCTAAAAGTCTTCGAAGTCGAACCTACGGTTTCAACATAAGTCTTAGGTTTTATAGCCTTTACAAAATTTATTTCAGATCCTGAAAAGTTGGATCTAATTTACTAAAAATAGATAACATAACTGTTTTTCAAAAACCCTAACTTAAGTGCTAGTCTATCTAACTCTAATTATTGTTCACTCATTGAACTCTTTAATAACTACAGTGATCACTGAAGTAAAACTAGGCCCTGTTTTTTTACAAATAAGTCGTGGTTTGTCAAAAGTAGATAGGGTTTGTGACCCTTTTCGCCTTGCTGGCACCTTCAAAAACTGGAACAGAACCAACCTACTTGTGTAATTAACTAATCTCCAACTTCATAACTCATCCCTGAGGTGTCTGGATCGATCAAAATTGGTTCTGTGTGGAAGCATGTCTTTCTGCACCCTTTAGTGCTTTCGATGGTTAAGCTAACAAAATTCTGGGTCTGTAAGCTGCCAAAAGCTCTGCTTTCAGTGGCTAATGAACAGTTGCGGTGTTCGCATAAGCCACCGAAAGATTTGTTTTCTGAAAAATTTAATTAGTCTTTAATCAACCTTTTACAACTTTACTCCTGTCCTTCTGGCAATTCTTCAACCCGCATAAGATTTGGAATATCAGCAACATCATGGGCTACCTCCAGGTCCTGAAGGATTATTGTTTCCTCCGCTAGGGTTTCCAGTGCAAGGTGTGTTTTAGGGTTTGGATCCTTCTTCTACAACCTCGACATTCTGATCATCCTATAGAGCCTGGATTTATCCTTCATCAATCTCATATTTCTTCTATTCAGCAAGACATACATCCCTCTCATTTCTAGGAGAGAATTATGTAATTGAGTATTTCTTTTGGTTAAAATTACATTGGTTCTTTTGATTTCTCTATCTAGGACCTCTAGTTCATATATTTTCTCTAATAGCTGGTTGATTCTCTGGGTCCTGGGTTTACTAAAGGAAGCTTATGCCATTGGTTCATCTTGACCCTCCCTTGGTGTACGTGAGGGGAACTCCTCATGTTCTGCTCCAACCAGCTTTGTTAGGTCAACTTCCTGCTCCTCTTCTTCTTCTGAGTCTGAGTAGGGTAGGTTGAGTATATTTTCACCTTGTGCTGGAGCCTCCTCCTCCTTTCCACTGAAATCCAGATTTCTTTTGGCTTTGTTGGTTTTATAAATTGGAGAGGGATGATCCACTATTACTGGTGAGATGGCCCTCCTCTTCCTCTTGCCACTCTTGGGAGTCGTGGACTTCTTTGAAGGAAACTTCCCTTTGTCTTCTGGCTGCAAGCCTGTATCAAACTCATTCCAAAATAAGAAGTATATCCATGATATGTTTCTTCTTTGCAACAATTCTTGGACAATAAGCTTTATCAGGCCATGATGAGATAGCCTGCCTACAATTTTAGTGGGCTGAGCTTTGACCTGGTGGGCCATCTTGGTCAGGCTCTTGTGTAGGTAGAAGGGCAGGTTTAGTGGGCTCCTGCCAATGAAATGGTTCGTCAATTTAAAGTGGAATATCATCACCCTATTATACCTACCTTCACAGGTTATATAAACCAGGATTTCTTTCAAAAACTGCTGCCACTTCTCCTCAAGCCAGGTGGAAGGGATGCTTTTCTTCCATATTACATTCTTGTGTTCAGGCTTCAAGTAAGACCAGAATTCTACATCCTTTGTGATGGTGGTTTTAAACCATTTCTCCCCAGTCCTTGGGAGTTCTGCTATTAGGGCTTCATCAACCTGGAACTCTTATTTTCCTATCAATGCCTTAGAGCCATCGAAAGAGAGAGAAAATGCTTTTGCCACTTGCTTGTGGGATCCCTAAATTTTCTCACAGAACCTGTAACAGCCTGCATCTTTGAAGAATTGGCATACTTCTGGATGTGACTCAAGATAGCCAATGTCACCCAATTCCTGTGTCAGGGCAGGTCTTCCTCCTTTCTTCATGTATGGACTGCGCTTCTAGTACTTGCAAAAATCAAAATTCGAATTCGGGGAGGGATATTAGCATGCTGGTTTCAGGGATGTCCTGGAGCAGAGAGGATGCATGCATGGAAATGTCGCGTGGACTAAGGATAGGGTGCTGATTTTGAAGGGTTGATCAATCGATTGGCACTTGAGCACGATGACGGTAAACTCTGGTGAGAACCACGAGATGGCCAATACAACAATCATTTTAACTGGAACTTGATGTTTTGTGGTGGTTCGACTGCAGTCATGGGACAGGTGGAGGGTAGTTAGGGTTTTGGTCTCTATCAGTCACTTCGGTTTAATAATGACCTCTTATTCACCAACTCATGATTTTCTGCAATCCCCAGTCTTTTTTGGCGGTTAAGTGCTTGATCATGGCGTTCCTCATGCTGACGGTGTTTGATTTCGATGGATATGCTAACTGTTTTCCTCTTTTGGCGCTTTTGGCGGTTAAGGAAATCTTGGGTCTAATTTGTAAGCTACCGAAAGCTAGGATTTTCGGTGGCTAATAAACCGTTGGTACATTCGCCTTCGCCACCGAAAGCTGCCTTTTCAAAATTTTATTAAAAAACGGAGTCAACAGGCTTTCGGTGGTTAACGTAATCCTAAGTCCAAGCTTTTAGTTGCCGAAAGTGGGGCTTTTCGGTGGCTAATGAATTGTTGAAAAGTTCTCCTAAGCCACCGAAAGCTAAACTTCTTTATTTTTGTGAAAAAACAGAATATAAGGCACTCCAACTTTGTTAATCACACATAAATATTTCATAATGTGCCCCGAAATCTTCATCACTATGCTAAAATAAATTGTCTGAATTTGACCTATTGAAAACTAATTTATTGAGGAGATAACATCTGGCTCCTACTTGGGGATGGGAGCCTCCCTGTGAGGTCCCAAGAATCCTAGACCAAATGCCTTTCCTGAAAAATAAGATTAAACCTATCTTCTATTGTTCCATTGGGCATGGAGTTTATTTTGCAAAAAACAAAAACAACAAAAAGTAATATTTTACAATAATAAGGCTTTAAAGCCTCAGATGAAATAGAGTTTCAGAAATCGCCCATTGACTGGGCCATCAAACACCTCCTATCCTTCCAGATTTTGCAATTTGAATGTGTTGTTCTGTTGCACCTGAGCTATCACAAAAGGGCGTATCCACAAAGAATCAAACTTACCATGCTTTCCCTTGTCCTATCTGACACCATCCCATTTTAGAACCCAATCTTCGACCTGAAAATCGGCCACCTTTTCCTTCTTATCAAAAATAATTTTAATATTCTTTTGATGAGCTTCTGACTTCTCAACTAGCTGCTCCCTGACTTGCTGCAACTCAACCAAATCCAACATCCTCCTTACCATATCATTTGGTTCATCCTGCTCTTCCTGAAAGAACTTTGCTACTGGTAGGATCAGCTAAATGGGAAAAAGGGCCTTAGTACCATAAACCAGCTTAAAAGGAGAAGTCCCTATGGATTTTTTGTTAGCCACTCTGTCAGCCCATAAAGTAAACTTCAGCTTAGAATCCCAACTCTTCTGATTATTCTCCAATAGCTTTCTGATGATTCTAACTAGGCTCTTATTTGATGACTCAGCAAGGCCATTTCCTTGAGGGTAGTAGGAAGTAGAATGCACCAATTGGATGCCCATCGATCTGCACATGTTAACCAATGCCCTGACTTTAAAAGCTGGTGCATTATCAGTCACTAGCCTTACTGGGCAATCAAATCTGATAAAGATGTTCTCATATAAAAACCTCATGATGACTTGGTGAGTGGCATTCCTTGTGGGGACTGCCTCTATCCACTTAGTGAAATAATCAGTGGCTACTAGGATCCACTTGTGCTGACCACTTGATGAAGGATTTATCTCACCTATGAAATCAAGACCCCACTGCTGGAAGGGGCCATTCATTACAATAGGCCTAAGAGGAAAAGATCTGAGCTGCTGCTTTCTTATTAATCTTTGGCATTTGTCACAGGCTTTTACAAAGGTACACACATCAAAGAAAAGAATAAGCCAATAGTACCCAGCCCTCATAATCTTGTGGGATGTAGTCTTCCAATAATGATGGCCCCCACATGTACTTGAATGAAACTAATGTATGACCTGAACTGACTCTTCCTTATCTAAGCATCTTAGTAAACTCCTGAAGGATCTTTCCAATACAGTAGCTTATCAATTATACAAGATTTAATAGATTTAAGATTAAGAGCCCGTGCCTGAGTCAGGCTAAGCTCAGGGGAAGTTTCTAAACTTTGCAGGAAATGAATAATACCTTAGTACCACTCACATGAGGATAATTTCTCAGCTACTTGTTGACTGTCATGCTGTTCCTCAACTATTTATGATGTTGTTTTTGCTTGCAAGTTGGTTGAGCTTATGCCAATGAGATTCATGCCTAGTAGCTCATAATTTTCTTCTGCCATAAGCTTAGCTAAGCCCAGTCCTTTCACCAACTTGGTGGACTTTACTTCTATGTCAAACTCAATCAGCATTGCCACCCACTTAGCTCTCTTTCCATCAATATCAAGTTGTGTCAAAACATCCTTCACAGCAGCTGAAGGGACATAAGCCAAGACCTTTGCATGTAAAATGTAAATTCTGAAGGATTTTAGTGACTTGATTAGAGCATAGGCTTGCTTCTCAATAAGATCATACTTCAATTCAGCATCCCTCAATGTTTTGCTAAAAAAGGCAATGGGGTGATCAAGGCCTTCATCATTTTTCTATAACAGAATTGCTGCCACTGTGTCATAGGATGCAAAGGAGAAAATGTAAAAATCCTTGGTGTAGTCTGGACTAATCAGAGTGGGAGCTTCCATGATAGCCTTCTTGATGTATTCAAAAGAGCTTCTTGCTTTCTCTGTCCATTTGATTTCAGCTTCCTTCCTCAACATAGAGGTTATGTGTTTTACCAACTCAGAAAATTTTGGGATAAACCTCCTGACAAAATTTATCTTACCTAGGAATGACTAAATATCCCTTTTTTGACCTAGGTATGGACAACTTATGGATTGCTTCAACTCGAACAGGATCAATCTTCACACCTCCAGCTGAAACTATGTGACCTAGGAGTTTTCCCTCACTGAGTGCAAATTGAGACTTATTTGGGTTCAAAGATATCCCAAATTGTCTACATTTCAGAAACACCCTCCTCAAGTGCTGCAAATGCTCTTCATGGCTGTTGGAGTAAACAGTGAGGTCATCAAGATATATGAAAACAAATTTGTCTTTCAACCCCACAAAAGCTATGTCCATGGCCCTATGGAATGTGGCCCCAACATTCATCAGCCCAAATGACATTTTGGCATACATGAAGGTGCCCCAGGGAGTGGTAAACGTAGTTTTTTCTTGATCATTAGGGTGTACATCAACTTGGTTGTAGCCAGAGAAACCATCTAGGAATGACATGACACTAGCCCCTGAGACTCTTTGCAACAGATGCTCCATCTTGGGTAATGGATAGTTGTCTTTCTTGGAGCATTTTTTCAGGTTTCTGAAATCCACACATAACCTAATCTCACCATTCTTCTTCGTTACCACCACTAAATTTGCAATCCATTTAGAATACCTGAGGGGGATTATGATTTTGGCTTTAAGGAGCTTTTGGATTTCTTTCTCAATCATAGGTAGTAGGAGAGGACTGATGGATCTCAGCTTTTGTTTGAAAGGGATGGTGTCCTTCTCCAAGGAAATCCTGTGTTGGATAACATTAGTGTCATAGGTTTTCAGGTCACTGTATTCCCAGGAAAATATATCAGCAAACTCTTTCATCAAACTACAAAATTTTGACCTTTGATCAGCAGTCAACTCGGTGGACAGATTTATGGATTTTGGATGACTTTGGCTACTTATGTTTTGCTCTTGGATAGCATGATCTTTCTCCTTTTTGGCAGGTTTAAAGGGGACATCATTATGATCAAATAGCTCTTTCAGGGGTACCAAACCTCGAGGTATATAATTACTAGGAAACTGAACAATGTTCTGATTTCCTACTTTATCTTTTAACTTGAGCCTCTGGGATTATTTCATATTTAGGTTTTCTTGATCAATATGCATATCAAAAAATTCATCTACTACCTGGAGAAATTTACCAAGTTCATCATCATTCTCAAAGACCTTCCAAAATTTCACATTGTCAAGTAGGGATGGCCTGTACTTAACTTGGATATCGTAGCTCAGTTTAGGAGGCAAAGGGGGAATGAACATACTTGCAAAGACAACAAGGGAACCAACTAGATGGTTCATAGCTCTAGGTATGTATGAGAGGTCAAAAAACATGAAAGAGTCCCTGTGTTTCCATACCTCATCTCTGTAAGCCTTCAATCTGACATTCTTTGCTTTAAAAGTGTTGTTCACCTACTGTATGATAAGGTCTGCATCTCCAAAGATCTTCAGGCACATGATTCCCATTTCCTTGGCAGCCTTCACTCCCAACAGCAATGCTTCATATTCTGCTATATTGTTAGTAGTTTTGAAATCAAGTTTATAAGACAAATGGATAGTCTCTTTTGATGGAGAAATCTAAACTACACCTGCACCTGTTGAGGCTTGAGTACTGGCCCCATCAAAAAACAAGCTCCAGACCAAGGTGGTTACTTCCTAAGGTGGCTGATAGGTAGGCCTTGTAAGTTGCATGGATGTTGGTTGGGAATCATCTATCTGAAGGATGCATGCTCCAAAGTCTATTTCCACTGCATAGATGGGATGATTTATAGAGTTATTGGCATTATAGATTATGTAGGTGAACTGGTTCTCTCTGTAAAGTCTCTTGGTTTCCCCTCCAAACATTGGGATTGTAGCATATGTAAGGTCCATCTGAAGGGTACCACCTAGCCTTTTACTCCATGAGCGAGACAACAAGATACCAAACTTAGGTGGGATGTCAGCCATTACTATGTCCATCACTATGCTTTTTGAAGGCAGCTGGGAAAGGTTTATGACAAGGTCTTTGATGAGGCCTAGGCATTTGACCTTCTTAGAGTCGAAAGAAAACAGATCATGTTAGGGTTTTGTAATGCTGAGACCAAGCTCATCCATCACTGCTTTTGGCATTAGGTTATGGGATGCTCTTGAGTCAAGCAAATAGTTGTGAAGGATCTTGTCATGGATGTTCAAAGATATGTAGAAAGGTGGGAAAGACTCATCCAACTCTTCAATCATAGGACCTAGCATTACTATGGGCTTATCATCTTGCAAGTTCACAAAGTCAACATCCATGGGAGCCCTAGGCTAAAGAGATTTCAGTATGGATGACTTGAAGGCATCATTCTTCATAAGCTCTATCAAAGGAAAAGGGATTTTTAACTTCTGAATTTCTGACTCAAGATTGAAAGAATAGGATACTTTGTCAGAAGTTCTTACCTCTTGTGGTGGGGCTTTGAGCTGAATAGGATCATGGGCTGATGGTTGTAATGGCCTTTGCTGCTGTTTTGGAGGGGCATCCATCTTCTTTGCGGGAGCAACAATCTTTTTAGCAGGAGGAGCAGGTTGTTTTGTAAGAGTAGGACTCTTCTTCACAGGAGAAAAAATTTTGGATCTCAAATTATAACCTTCTTGATCATCTGCCTGATATAAGGATTCCTCCATGATCTGCTCATTCATGAGGGCTTCCTCATAGTCTGCTTGTGTTAAGAAAGAGAGATCTACTTCATCTTCCATACAGTTGATATTGTCTTCTGCCTCTCCTTCTTCCTGAGCAAACTCTTGTTCTTCTTCTAGCATAGCATTCTGGAAAGGAGCTCTGATTCTTTGATCCTCAGCTTGATTCCTATCTCTTTGAAGGATATGAGCTAGTGGGTTATTTATTCTGTAAGGAAAAAAATTAAGGTTTCTGGGAACAAAATCATTTGGCCCTTTACCTCTCACAGGTATTTTCCCTTGGTACTTTAGTCTAGACATCTCAGCTTTTAAATTGTCCAACATCTTGGCCATTTTCTCTATTTTATATTCTGATGAAGAAGCCCCTAGAGGATCTAAGGGTTGCTTATTTCTGTCCATTTTGCCCTTAACCTTCTGAGATGCAACGATATTGGACTCAACTTCAAGAGCATCATCTTGCATGAGTGACAACGAAGCAGATCTTCTTTCTTTGAGAAGAAGACAAAACTCAGAATCAAAAGCATTGGCATAGGTGATTTTAGCTGAAGTATCAGTAGGCTTGATCTCAGCAGGGATCTTGCTGAACATCTTGTTAAATCTTTTGGTGAAGTTGGAAACAAACTCACCATTTTCTATCTTCAGATTGCTAAATTCAGTGATATAGTAGAGGTGGTCTCTTATTTCTCCCCAATGCTTCAAAAATATGTCATCTAGACCTTCAATGCCTGCTATTGATCCAGCAGGCAATTCTTTGAACCATTTCCTAGCCTAACCATCTAGACTTTGCACAAAAACCCTAGTCCACACATCCTCTTGTTCAATGTTTATAGTCTCAGCATAGCTGTAAATGCCTCTAAGTGTTCTTCAGCTATGAAATCTCCCTCCCCAGTAAACTTAGGCATGTATTTTAGATAATCTCCAGTAGGCATAGCAGCGAGGGGGTTAGGAAAATTCAGAGGGGCATATCTGGAAACAAGGATCCTTTCTGTTTTGGTCAGAGGGACATTCATGTTGGATGTGGGTATGGAAAGGGTAGGAGGAGACACTGCTGGTGTGGGTAGTGGTAGATTTATCTCAATGGAGTCGCTAGGGTTGGATCTACACAAGCAACAGTGCTTGAAGATTCCTCAACCCTAAAATTTTATGATGTATTTATAAATTCCTAAGAATTAGATGTTTCAGTAGAAGAAGATTGAAATGGAGGTCTATTTGATATAAGAGCAGAAATATCTCTTGAAATACCTAATGTAGCTCCCCTTGCAGCTCGGGAGGTCTTCCTTAGTGAAGCGCTAGCGCTTCTTATAATCTCTTCTGGATCTGAAACAGGTGTTAATGGTGGCCCTTGAGGGTTTGCTCTGGTACTTGGTCTTCTTAAAGCCACCTTAGCCCAATGGAGTTGCCAGATAGATGATTACAACCAGAATAGTGTCCATATTTTGTCTATCATCAAAGTAGGATCTATGTCGTATCCCAGGGAAGTTGAGCTTCAATCTCCTCTCCCCGGCAACGGCGCCAATTTGTTAGCTCTCCAGGAAACTCCTCTAGGTTGCAACTCGAGGATCCCTAGTAACTTCAATGTTTTTATTGGTTTTCTAAATGGATCAAGTCAGATGACCTAAACGACCTCACACACTTAAGACATGCATAAAACTTGAATCAAAAGATAAGGCTTCTAACCACCAATGTTCAGAGGGTTGATAATAAGGTGAATAAATGAAGAACTTACTATGTTGGCAAATTCATATATAAAACAATCACATATGAATGGCTAATCATAACAAGGAAAAATACTTGCAATTCAACTCATCAACACATATATAGGATGACAGCTATCTGGTATTAGACAAAAAGAATAAACCTGAATCAGACATCCAAGCACAAGTATAGAACAGAAAAGAGATGGAACCTGAACATATAATGGCAAAAGAGCTTATATTAAATGATGAATAACATGAGAAGCTTGATAACAATAAGGGTCTAAAAGTATCCGAAGTCGAACCTTTGTTTCAACATAAGTCTTAGGCTCTATAGCCTTTACAAAATTTATTTCAGATCCTGAAAAGTTGGATCTGATTTACTAAAAATAGATAACATAACTGTTTTTGCAAAAAATAGGTCAAAAACCCTAACTTAAGTGCTAGTCTATCTAACTCTAATTCTTGTTCACTCCTTGAACTCTTTAATAACTGCAGTGATCACTGAAGTAAAACTAGGCCCTGTTTTATGATAGATAAGTCATGGTTTGTCAGAAGTATATAGGGTTTGTGACCCTTTTCACCTTGCTAGCACCTTCAAAAACTGGAATAGAACCAACCTACTGGTATAATTAACTAATCTTCAACTTCATAACTCATCCCTAAGGTGTTTGGATCTATCAAAATTGGTTCTGTGTGGAAGCATGCTTTCTACACCCTTTTGTGCTTTCGGTGGTTAAGCTAATAGAATTCAGGGAAGCTGTCGAAAGCTTTGCTTTCGGTGGCTAATGAACAGATGCAACATTCTCCTAAGCCACTAAAAGCTCTGTTTTCTGCAAACTTTAATTAGTCTTTAATCAACCTTTTACAACTTTACTCCTGTCCTTCTGGTGCTTCTTCAACCTGCATAAGATTTGGAATATCAACAACATCATGGGCCACCTTTGGGTCCTGAAGGCTTATTGTTTCCTCTGCTAGGGTTTCCAGCCCAATCTGTGTTTTAGGGTTTGGATCCTTCTTCTGCAACCTCAACATTCTGATCATCCTGTAGAGCCGGGAGTTATCCTTCATTAATCTCAGATTTCTTCTTTTCAGCAGGACATACATCCCTCTCATTTCTGGGAGAGAATTATGTAATTCAATATTTCTTTTGGTTAAAATTGCATTGGTTCTTTTGATTTCTCTATCTGAGACCTCTAGTTCATATATTTGCCCTAATAGCTAGTTGATTCTCTGGGTCCTAGGTTTGCTAGAGGAAGCTTCTGCCATAGGTTCATCTTGACCCTCCCTTGGTGTAGGTGAGGGGAACTCCTCATGTTTTGCTGCAACCTGCTTTGTGTTAGTTTTTCAACATTAAGCTAGCATTATTAGGATCTTTAACTGAGAGAATAACAAGTACATCAATCAAACACAAGAGACAATGAACACAGTGTTTTTCCTCGGGGAAACCATAAATGGAGAAAACCCCGCAACTTCCTCAGAGATAGAATCAACACCAAAATAGTAAAATCCCAAAACAGTAAGTGATCTCCCGACAACAGTAATCTTCTTCTTGTCTAGCCCTAGTGTCTTCTCCTTCCTCAACTATGCGCTACACTTGAGTGTGTATGAGTTGTGTTATAAATAGAGACTCTAGTTCTCTATTTATACTAATCCCGACATGACTAAAACCCTACTAGGGTCGACCTCTACTAGGAGATTCTAATAACCCTAGTGCCCCGAAACTGCGGGGACTTTAACCCTTAGACAATCGGAGGGTTACCCACTATGACTTGACATGACTTGTTTACATTATAGATCCTCCCGATCGGAACATCGGGGCAAGACAACATGACTCAATTACATAATAGATACATCCCAGAATAAACATCAGGTTACAATACATAAGATACATAGATGAATACATTCCGAAGTTACAAATACATCAACACTCCCTCTTAACTAGGAAGGTATTCTTTCGACACAATTTTCAGTACTAGTCTTCTTCTCTGTATCAGCTGGATCATCTCGTCATTTGCATCTCAATTCTTCTGAGTCTTCAAGTCATCTTCATCTTCGAATCTGGATCATCTCTCGATCTGGATCATCATGGGACATCATCATTGGATCTAGATCATCACTGGATCTGGATCATCATCACTGGATCTGGATCATCACTCGATCTGGATCATTATCACTCAATCTGGATCATCACTGGGCATCATCACTGGATCTGGATCATCACTCATTCTGGATCATTACTGCTGGATCATCATCACTGGATCTAAATCATCACTCGATCTGGATCAATACGGGTGCTATCTCATGATTCTTCTCGTCACAGGAAGTTCTACAGAGCTAGCCCTTTTTCATGCTAGTTGTAGACCTATCCTTCATGTAGGTCTTCTTCAGCACTTATATCTGACCTGCTCGTCAGAATGGTCTACCCAGCACTGCATCATCAATGGTCTTTCCTCTTGGCCACATGATGACTTGACCATTTATGAATGCAACCCTCATTCCTTTTACATCCAATGTTGATATGGAGAGAAGGTTCTTCTTGAGTCCTGGCACAAACAATACTTCTTTCATTGTTAGAGACTTACTAGAGTCTAGTTTATATGAAGATTCCCCACTACCTTTTATTGGATATTGGTAGTCATCTCCTAGCTTCACCTTGTGAGGTGATTCATGTTCTGACAGTCTCACAAAGGATTCCTTGAATCCAGTCATATGTTTGGAAGCCCCACTATCTATAAGCCAATCATCACTTCCATGAGTAATGTTACCTATGAGAGTGGAAATCAAAACATATTCATCCTCGCTTGAAGAATCTTCACTTTCATATCTGGATCTCTTCTTGGATGGTTCATGATCCTCTGCAGCGTGAGCATGATGTCTTCTTTTGTTCCCCTTCTTCTTTTGAGAGTGAACACTGTTCTTAGGACAGTCTTTTGCATCGTGTCATTTTCATCACATGTATAACATCTTATTTTAGATAGGTCCTTTCTAATGTTATCTCTATGATGAGGATCCTTACCTTTGGAGTAATGAGGTTTTCTTCTACCTTTCTTGGAGTGAACTATGAGAGCTTGATCTTCACTTCCCATCTTCTCTTCTCGAGCTGATATCCGAGCTTCTTCTTGAGAACATTCTTCCCACAGTCTGTTGAATTTGACTAACTTCTTTCTGGCACAGATTCCTTGGATGAATGAATCCCATGTCCTAGGGAGACCATTCAAGGTTGTCATCACAATCTCTGCATTCTCCACTTCTTCATCTACAACTTCTAATTGTTCCTTGATCTGAGAAACCCTTATGAAGTAAGACTGGATGGTCTTTGCATTCTAAATCTTCACACTCTTCAGTTGATTCCTCAGAGTCATCTTCCGGTTTATGTTCTTCCCTTCAAACAATTTGGTTAGGGCATCAAACATAGCTTTAGGTGTCTTGAGAGAGGACACCTGTGGGATAAGGTGATCCTTGATAGAATCAGCAATGATCCTCTTTGCCACAACCATGTTCTTCTTATGTAAGGCATTTGCCTCATCTCCCTCTGGAATTGGAACCTCCTCATGAATGTAGGAGTCTAATTCATTCTCTTCTAGGACCAGGGAGATCCTATACTTCCAGGCTCGGAAGTTATCAGCTCCCTCAAGCTTTTCATCAAGCTTGGCATGATGAGACATCTTAACTGAGAACCTCAAATGGAAATACAAAAGATCTTAGATCTTACCAGGTCAAGATGTCGGATCTAAAACTTGAGCTGAAATCCTGCAGAGCTGGTTCAGGAGCAGATTAGGGTTTTGCTTTTCCGGAGTTCTATCCAACCAAATGCCTTGAAATTTATCCCTAACTTCAATTTTGGGGAGGAGATCAATCCAGGCCTGGGCTCACTAAAAAATTCCTCTTCTGTGAAAAGCCCTAATTTTCGGCAGTAGTGTCGGGTCCAAAACCGAAAAACCTCAAAATTGGATTCTGCTTCGACAGAAAGATGCGCCCTAAGGAGGAGAGTTATTCCACCTTACTTTTGCTGAAAATCTGTGGAGAAAGATCCACAAACTAGGAAGCCCTAGTTCCCGCAGCTGCACAGTGTCTTCTTCTCAGGTTAGCTCTGATACCATGTTAGTTTTTCAACATTAAGCTAGCATTATTAGGATCTTTAACTGAGAGAATAACAAGTACAGTAATCAAACACAAGAGACAATGAACACAGTGTTTTTCCTCGGGGAAACCATAAATGGAGAAAACCCCGCAACTTCCTCAGAGATAGAATCAGCACCAAAATAGTAAAAGCCCAAAACAGTAAGTGATCTCCCAATAGCAGTAATCTTCTTCTTGTCTAGCCCCAGTGTCTTCTCCTTCCTCAACTATGCACTACACTTGAGTGTGTATGAGTTGTGTTATAAATAGAGACTCTAATTCTCTATTTATACTAATCCCGACATGACTAAAACCCTACTAGGGCCAACCTCTACTAGGAGAGTCTAATAACCCTAGTGCCCCGGAACTGCGGGGACTTTAACCCTTAGACAATCAGAGGGTTACCCACTATGACTTGACATGACTTGTTTACATTATAGATCCTCCCGATCGGAACATCGGAGCATGACAACATGACTCAATTACATAATAGATACATCCTGGAATAAACTTCGGGTTACAATACATAAGATACATAGATGAATACATTCCAAAGTTACAAATACATCAACACTTTGTTAGGTCAACTTCCTGCTCCTCTTCTTCTTCTGAGTCTAAGTAGGGTAGATTGAGTATATTTTCACCTTGTGTTAGAGCCTCCTCCTCCTTTCCATTGAAATCCAGATTTATTTTGGCTTTGTTGGTTTTAGAAGTTAGAGATGATTGATCCACTGTTACTGGTGAGATGGCCCTCCTCTTCCTCTTGCCACTCCTGGGAGTGGTGGACTTCTTTGAAGGGGGCTTCCCTTTGTCTTCTGGTTGCAAGCCTGTTTCAAACTCATTCCAAAATAAGAAGTATGTCCATGCCATGTTTCTTCTTTGAAGCAGTTCATGGACAAAAAGCTTTATCAGGCCATCATGAGATAGCCTGCCTGCAATTTTAGTGGGTTGAGTTTTGACCTGGTGGGCCATCTTGGTCAGGCTCTTGTGTAGGTAGAAGGGCAGGTTTAGTGGGCTCCTGCCAGTGAAATGGTTCATCAATTTAAAGTGGAGTATCATCACCCTGTTATACCTTCCTTCACAAGTTATATAAACCAGGATTGCTTTCAACAACTGTTGCCACTTCTCCTCAAGCCAGGTGGAAGGGATGCTTTTCTTCCATATTACATTCTTGTGTTCAGGCTTCAAGTAAGACCAGAATTCTACATCCTTCGTGATGGTGGTTTTAAACCATTTCTCCCCAGTTCTTGAGAGTTCTGCTACTTCTGCTATTAGGGCTTCATCAACCCAGAACTCTGCTTTACCTATCAATGCTTTAGAGCCATCGAAAGAGAGAGAAAAGGCTTATGCCACTTGCTGGTGGGATCCCTGAATTTTCTCACAGAACCTGTAACAGCCTGCATCTTTGAAGAATTGGCATACTTCTAGATGTGACTCGAGATAGTCAATGTCACCCAATTCATGTCTCAAGGCAGGTCTTCCTCCTTTCTTCATGTCTGGACTGCGCTTCTAGTACCTACAAAAATCAAAATTCGAATTTGGGGAAGGAGATTAGCATGTTGGTTTCAGGGATGGCCTGGAGCAGTGAGGATGCATGCAGGGAAATGTGGAGTGGACTGAGAATAGGGTGTTGATTTTGAGGGGCTGATCAATTGATTGGTACTTGAGCACGATGATGGTAAACTCTGGTGAGAACCACGAGATGGCCAGTATAGCAATCATTTTAACTGGAACTTGATGTTTCATGGTGGTTCGACTACAGTCATGGGACAGGTGGAGGGTAGCTAGGGTTTTGGTCTCTATCAGTCACTTCGGTTTAATAATGACCTCTTATTCACAAACTCGTGATTTTATGTAGTCCCTAGTCTTTTCGACGGTTGAGTGCTTGATCATGACATTCCTCATGCTGACGGTGTTTGATTTCGATGGATACGCTAACCGTTTTCCTCTTTTGGCGCTTTCGGCAGTTAAGGAAATCTTGGGTCTAATTTTTGAGCTGTCGAAACCTAGGCTTTTCGGTGACTAATGAACTGTTGTTATGTTCTCCTAAGCCACTGGAACCTTCCTTTTCAAAATTTTCTTAAAGAACGGAGTCAACAGGCTTTCAATGGTTAACGTAGTCCTGAGTCCAAGCTTTTAGCTGCCGAAAGCAGGGATTTTCAGTGGCTAATGAACTTTTGAAAAGTTCGCCTAAGCCACCGAAAGCTAAACTTTTTTATTTTTGTGAAAAAACAGAATACAAGGCACTCCAATTTTGTTAATCACACATAAATATTTCATAATGTGCCCTGAAATATTCATCACTATGCTAAAATAAATTGTTTGAGTTTGACCTATTGAAAACTAATTTATTTAGGAGATAACAAGCTTGATGGTATGACTCATTTCGAAGCTTGGAGTGGGCACAAGCCAGATGTGACCCATTTCAGGATTTTTGGGTCAAAGGCTTGGGCTAGAATTCCAACTGAAAAGAGGAAGGCTTTGCAGCCCCAAAGCCAAGAGTGCCTATTTGTTGGGTATTCTGAAGATTCAAAAGGGTGCAAGTTGATCAACTTGAGCACTAACAAAGCTTTCATTAAAAGAAGTGTTCAGTTCCAAGAAGAGCCTTTAGTAGCAGGTGAAGTTGGAGAGTCTTCTTCACCACCAGATCCATTGATTGTAAGTGGAAAGACTAATGAGTTTGTTGATTCTGATATGTCTCATAATGATGATTTGATTGCAGATCCTAACAGTCCTACAAGACCAAAATGGGCAGCAAAGACCATTCATGCAACTGGGGAACTAGCTAGAAATCCTAGTGACACCAGGAGGACTAAATCTCAATTTGAGAGTGCCCTTTGTGTGAAAGATCCTCTATTTGCTGAGAAGTGCTATCTGATGGTTGAATCAGATCCACAGACATATGAAGATGAAACACATGATCCAAGATGGAGAACAGCCATGAAAGAAGAATTCAGCGCGCTCCAGAAGAACAACACTTGGGAACTAGTTGATCTCCCCCCAGGGAGGAAGCTAGTTCAATGTAAGTGGGTTTTCAAGACTAAGTTTGATGCTGATGGTTCACCTTTGAAATATAAGGCAAGATTGGTAGCCAAGGGCTACTCAAAAGTACATGGTATTGACTACAATGAAACCTTTGCACCAGTGGCAAAGATGGACTCCATAAGGATAGCTCTAGCCATTGCAGCTTCGAAGCAGTGGGAGGTACATCACATGGATGTGAAGTGTGATTTCCTAAACGGAGATCTCACTGAAGAGATTTACATGCAGCAACCTGGAGGGTTTGTTTCTAATCCATCTTTAGTGTGCATGTTAAAGAAATCATTGCATGGCCTCAAGCAAGCCCCCAGGGCTTGGTATGCCAAGATTTATGGATTTTTGCTATCACTGAGTTTTGTTCGATGCAAATCTAATCCTAATGTCTATTTGAAGTTTATTCATGGTTCTTTGATGATTATTGTCTTGTATGTGGATGACATTCTAATTACAAGAAGTTCAAAGAAAGAGATTGCCTCCTTGAAGGATGCAATGAACCATGCATTTTCTATGACAGATTTGGGATTGTTGAGCCAATTCTTGGGTCTTGAAATTGCTCAATCCCAACATGGAATCAAAGTACATCAGTCCAAGTATGCTTTGGATTTGCTGAACAAGTTCAACATGAAAGATTGCAAGCTAAGCAAGACTCTCTTCCTTTTAGGAGTTAAGCTTGAAGAAGCAGGTTCTTCTCCTAGGGTAAATAATACACTGTATAGGCAGTTGATTGGGTGTTTAATTTATCTTACTCACACTGGACCTGATCTATCTTATGCAATTAGTGTGGCTTTGAGATAATGGATCAGTCTCATGAGATCCACTGGAGAGCAGCCAAAATGATCCTAAACTTTGTTCAAGGAACAAGAACTCATGGGATTTTCTACAAAGCAAAATCTGATCTTGATTTGATTGGATTTACTGACAATGATTGGGCAGGTGACAACATAGATCGAAAGTCTACATCAAGATATGTGTTCATCCTTACAAAAGGACCAATCAGCTGGTCAAGCAAGAAGCAGAGTGCCATAGCACTTTCATCTACATAAGCAAAGTATAGAGGAGTTGTAAATGCCACAACTCAATGTTTGTGGTTGCAGGGGATACTTAGAGAATGTGGTTTCGAATCAGAGTTTTCAACTATTATCTATTGTGATAATCACAGCACCATTAGAATCTGCAATGATCCGGTTCAAAGACAGTGAACCAAGCACATTGAGATAGCGAACCAAGCACATTGAGATCCATATGCACTACATCAGACAGCTTGTGCATGATGGCACCTTTGATCTACTCTTCTGTGCATCTTCAAAACAAGTAGTAGACATCTTCACCAAATTTTTTTGTGAGAAGACCTTCAGCAATCTCAAATCACTGCTGGGGATTGTTGATCATGATGTGAAGCATGATTGATGACAAGATTTCCAAAAAAAAAAAATTCCTGTCCATGTTTAAGGGAGGATTTTTCGACTGGGTTTTTGCCTCTTTCCTTGATTGTATGGACAAGCAGTATGTAAAGAGTGACTAAGCCTTGTTGCTAGGCCCTATAATTTTCTGATATTTACTCATAAAATCAGGCTTAAGGGGGGGTGTTAAAGAAATCAACCCATAGCTACCTACCTTAGACATTAATTTTAATTATTTTTGTCTTATTACCTAGTTTCCTAGATTCCTTTCTATGCTAGTTGCCTTCTACAAGTCCTAGAATTCAGCACATGCTAAAACTGAGTCATGGAGTCCTTGGGAAACATCCTGGAAACCCAATTTAGCATGTCTTCTTTATTCCAGATCCTCCAAAGCGCATATCTGCTTTTTTTGAAAAGCTACCTTGTTTTATTTTGATTTAAGGCAAAAGGAAAAGCTAGATTAGGTGTAGTTGACTTGTTTTTTGCCCACATCATCCTCCCTCCTTTTCTCCAAATAAAAGCATGTATGAGTTGTCTTTCCATCCCTCTTTAGCTTTCCCACTTGACTTAGCAAATCCGTGAGCGTCTTCATAGATTTGGAAATTGCTTTATGCACCTATGGAGGATTTGACTATATTTAGTAAGCCTACTTTTTGACTATCTCGAATGGCATCTTTATGCATTCGATTCTCTCATGTAATGATATATTGCAGCAGCCTATTACTTCACAAGGTTGGCTAATGTACACTTATTGAATACAGATTAGTGTTATGCTTCAATTTCAGTCTCCTTTGGTGTGAATTTTCCATGTTTGATTAGCAATTTTGTAAGTGTAATTGTTCTAACTCTTGGGTTCAATTTCCACACTCAATGCCTTGACCAACTTGTATGAAGGAAAGAATATCAACATGAAGATGACCTTGAGAACTCAACTCAAGGGTGTGAAGATCCAGATGTCAAAAAACATTCAATCCTACTTCACAAGGGTCTCACATATCAAGGAGCAACTAGAAGCCATTTGAAACAATGTTGAGGAAGCAAAAGTAGTGATGACCACCTTGAATGGTCTCACAAGATCATGGGAATATTTAATTCGAGGAATTTGTGCCAGAAGGAGGCTCACCAAGTTCAGTGGGAAGAAAAGAAAATCTAGGTGATGATAACAATCAACCCTAACAGCTCATGCCTCCAAAGATGATGAGCTAGGTGAGAAGACAACAAGGGAAGGTTCCTCAAGCGATGAGGAATATGTGCTTTGATCCAAAAGGATTCAAACCATGAAGAAGAAGAACCTCTTATCCATTTCAACATTGGATAAGAAGGGATGTGGTCGTGGATGAAAAAGAGTGGACATTTCCATGTGATATATGGTAGAAGACTTGCTCAACTTTACTGATCATGAGCAAGATAGACAGGTCCTCAGAATCAGACGATGGAGTAGAGCACACTGTCAGAGACTCCAATAATTCCTGCAAGGAGACAAGGATCAAGAGGGAGTCTACCAAACAAACAAAGATAAATATTTGAATTATCATTTCTTGTATATCTATTTCCTTAAATGATATTGTTTAGTTGTGTACATATTTATGTTCCTAGATTTAGAAAATGTATTATGCATGTTAGCATGTTTGCATTTACGAACATTATACTACTAATATGCATTTAATGGGTAAGTGGCATATGGTATTGTATAACATTTCATTGCTACTTATCTAGAATGAAACCTCTTTGCTGACATGTTGAGAGTAGTGCACACTCTTAATTGTGTTTTGGTAGAGATGGAAGACACCTAGAAAGTTACTGTATGTATACGAGATATGGATGAATGTAGCATTGGCAGAATTTGTCATTATTAATAGGTTTTGAAAAGTATGAAATGTGTTTAATCATGCACCTGAATTTGACTTGTAGAAAGGATCATTTGTCAACTACAAGAAAAGAAGGATGAGACTTGTTCCAAAGAACAAGTGACAACGTTTTAGCCATAACGCTCAAACCAGACTTACTCGGATGAAGCACATGAAGAAGAACCTGAAGCTCCTAGAGTTAGAGGCATAGTTATAGAAGAGGGGACTCCAGAAAAACATGATGAACAAGTTATACAACTTGACGAGAACTCGACATTGTTCTCGTTTTTTATAGGCGTAAAAAATTACAACCTTTTGGTAACCTCGAGCAATGTAGCACAATGTTGCTGTAGTAAAAACTGTAAAATAGACCCTGAATTGAAAATGGTTTGAAAATGGTAGAACACTTTTTTCTTTATGGGGTTAAATTTACATCTTGTTTGACGTTGTTATCTTAACAACCAACAACTTCACAACTCAAATGCTAAAATAAATCAACAACTCGAAAAGAAGTACTACCAATGACACCCATTTCAAGGCGATAGTTTAAAAATGCCTTGAAATGTAACCTGCTAAAATAAATCAACAACTCGAAAAGAAGTGCTACCAATGACACCCATTTCTTTTTTAAGGTTACATTTCAAGGCATTTTAAAACTATCGCCTAAAAATATTAAATTTTTTGAAAAAAAACTTTGTAAAAAAATACATAAAAAAAAATACAACTACAAAACCTAAAACCATTTAAAAAAACATAATTAAACAAGTTGTTATTATTGTTTTTTTTAATTATGAAAAACAAACAAAATCAAAATTAAAAATTAAAAAATTAAATAAGTTTAAAAAAAATTTAAAAATAAATCAATACAAAATTTAAAAAAAACATTAAAAGAGTGATGGAGTGGTGGTAGGGGGTGTTGGATGAGGGCACAATTTTGTGAATCACTCCCCATCCAACGCCGCCCCTCACCACCATTACTTTCACGCACACCCCTACCCACTACCCCATAAACCCCACCTACCCCATAAACCCCCACCTACCCCACTACCCACCCAAGACTCTAACATAGTACGAGAGATACCTTGAAATAATTCTTTGTGCGACCGAAACACTGCTACAACTGAAACTACTAGAGATTAGGGCTTTGTGCTTGAAACCCTAGAAGGCAAAATCTAGTTATTCGACCATTTTCACTATAACTCTTTTTTTGTAAAGGCTTAGGAGCTTAAACGTGGACAGACTGAAAAATGAATGTTGATCTACCTTGTGTGCGAGTTTTAGCCTCAGATTCACAATACTTCAAGAGATATGATCCCTCCAAAATAGGGCTCTAGCCTCTTCCAGAATTCAGTTTTAAACAGGTGATCTAGGGAGAAATGCTATATCTCAGGCTAGGAAGATCCAAATCGAATTTTATAAGATGTTCCAGAAAGGGATTGGATTGTAGTTTATGTGGTGTGAGTTTCAGAACTCGAAGTTGAAACAGTGACACATGACATTCCATACAAGTTTGTTATATTGAACTAGTCCATAAATAAGTCACCTTGAGAAACTTAGCATAAGTTCCACTTGATGAATCCAATATTGCTCTAACCAATGGGGTTGGAAAGAAGACAAATCAGACTACCTCGGGACAAAGTTTCAGACCTTGAGGAGCAGAAATTTCGAAGATACATCATAATTAAGACCGGGCAATTATGCAGAAAAAAATTGAAGAAACTAGGGCATCAAATATTTGGTAGTTTTGTCCACATATTCGGGAAAAGGAGTATACTGCTCAGCCCACCTTGAGGAGGTGCATCTTTCTATCCAATCATATCTGCAAAACACCAAGGTTGAAAAAATAGGGTTTCTCTGTCAAACCCTAGGTCCACCATAAGTAGTTTCCATAAAGGTTCTGGAGCAAACATCTAGTTGAAGCACTCTCATTGGTAAGTTTTATTCTCTCTATTTCCATTTTAGGTTCTCATTTATCAAGATGACAAGGTTGAGGACAAGCTTGAAGGAGAACAAAACTTTTGGGCATGGAAGTATAGAGTACTCTTCATACTAGAAGAGCATGACTTGGAGAACTATGTCAAAAGAAAAAGTTGCAGATCCAAAGGGAGATAAGGACAAAACTAAGCATAAGAAGAACCTGGTCAAAGCCAAGAGGATCATTGCAGACCCTATCAAGGACCATTTGATCCCACATGTATCATCCTTGAAGACTCCCAAGGAGAGGCTCAATGCCTTGACCAACTTGTATGAAGGAAAGAATATCAACAGGAAGATGACCTTGAGAACTCAACTCAATGGTGTGAAGATCCAGATGTCAAAAAGCATTCAATCCTCCTTCACAAAGGTCTCACATATCAAGGAGTAACTAGAAGCCATTTGAGACAATGTTGAGGAAACAAAAGTGGTGATGATCACCTTGAATGGTCTCACAAGATCATGGGAATATTTAATTCAAGGAATTGGTGCCAGAAGGAGGCTCACCAAGTTCAGTAGGAAGAAAAGAAAATCTAGGTGATGATAACAATCAACCCTAATAGCTCATGCCTCCAAAGATGATGAGCCAGGTGAGAAGACAAGGGAAGATTCATCAAGTGATGAGGAATATGTACTTTGATCCAAAAGGACTCAAACCATGAAGAAGAAGAACCTCTTATCCATTTCAACATTGGATAAGAAGGGATGTGATTGCGGATGAAGAAGAATGGACATTTCCATGTGATCTATGGTAGAAGACTTGCTCAACATTACCGGTCATGAGCAAGACAAACAGGTCCTCAGAATCAGACGATGGAGTAGAGCACACTGTTAGAGACTCCAGTAATTTCTGCAAGGAGACAAGGATCAAGAGGGAGTCTACCAAACAAACAAAGATAAATATTTGAATTATCATTTCTTGTATATCTATTTCCTTAAATGATATTGTTTAGTTGTGTATATATTTATGTTCCTAGGGAGTGACTATAGTAGATCTCAAAGTTCGAGAATCTTGACATTATTCTTGGGATTAGAGGTGTGGCGAAATCCAAAGGAGATTTTCCTTAGTCAAGGAAAGTATGCAGTAGAGATCCTAAAGAGGTCTAGGATGATGGACTACAAGGACATAGCCACACCCATGGCATCAAACTTGAAGCTACTATCTGATGCTTCTTCAGAGACAGTTGATGCTACGATGTATAGACAGATGATTGGTTCATTGATGTACTTGACAAACACAAGGCCATACATATGCTTTGTTGTGAACACACTGATCCAGTTACAAACATATCTCGGACGTGTTCATCTAGTTGCTGCAAAGCATGTATTGAGGTACATGAAGTGTACAATTGATTATGGACTCAAGTATGCAATGGATTAGAAGATTAACCTGCATGGTTATGTTGATTCGGATGGGGAAGGCAGTGCCACGAACATGAAAAGCACTTCAAGATGTTGCTTCAGTTTGGGATCTAATATGATCTCTTGGTTTAGCAGGAAGTAGTTGAGTATGGAACTGAGTACAACCGAGGAAGAGTACATTACAGCCTGTTCGACTAGTTGTGAGGAAGTATGGCTCAAAAAACTACTGATAGATTTGTTTGATCTCGAGTTAAAGGCGACTTGTATTTTTCGTGACAATAGAACTATGTGAAGTTGTCCGAGAATCTATTGTTCCATGACAAGTTGAAGCATATTGAGATCAAGTATCACGATATCTAGGATATGGTGCAGAGAGAAGCAGTTAAGCTCCAATATGTTGCGACAAACGAGCATATAGTCGATGTCTTGACCAAGCCTCTGGCGAGAGTGAAGTTGGGATACTTCAGGGACAAGCTTGGAGTTGTGCAGATCGGTGTTTATCCCAAGAGGGAGTGATGGCATTTGGTCAGTTACCAAGATGTTGACTTCCGTCAACCTTCAACCTAAGGCTGTAAAACCTGGTTTGGGACCAAGACCTGATCGGGGACCAAGACCTAGTCTGGGATCATGATGTTGAAGTCCTAGATTGGATCTAGGCCTCCATTCAATATGAAAAAGGACTAGCTCTATAGAACCTAGTCTGGGACGAGGACCGGATCTGGGGTCAGGATGTTGAAGTCCTAGATTGGATCTAGGCCTACATCTAGTATGAAAAAGGACTGGCTCTATAGAACGTGGTCTAGGACTAGGATGTTAAAGTTCTAGATTGGATCTAGGCCTACATCCAATATGAAAAAAGATTGGCTCTGTAGAACCTAGTCTGAGACCAAGACCTGATCTAGGATCAAGAAGTTGAAGTCCTAGATTGGATCTAGGCCTACATCTAGTATGGAAAAGGACTAGCTTTGTAGAACCTAGTCTAGGACCAAGACCTAATCTGGGATCAGGATGTTGACGTCCTAAATTGGATCTAGGCCTATATCCAGTATGCAAAAGTATTGGATCTGTAGAATATGAAGTCCTAGATGGCATCTAGGCCTACATCCAACATGAAAAAGAGTTGGCTCTATAGAACTTCTCATGATGTATAGATTCGAGAGATGTCACTAGTCAATGGTCGGCGAGATGAGAGTTGATGCAATAGTGATAATGATCTAGTGATGTTGATGACCAACGATGATGATATCCAGAGATTGTGTCCAGTTGTGGTGATGACCGAGTCGAAAGAATACCTTCCTTGTTAAGAGGGAGTGTTGTTGTAAATGTAACTTCGAAATATATTCTTCATTTTGTTGTATTATAATTTTATTATTATCTTATTATTATTTTACCTCCCTCGGAGATGTTTTTCCTCAGTTCGGAGATGTCATTATTATACTTGGTCATGTAAGAATATCGAGGTAAAACCTTCGTTGTAAGTCGGGGCAATAGTCCCCAAAAGAATAAGTGTAAAATGTATTTTTGAGTCTCCCTAGGAGAAGTCAGCCCAACAAGGCTAAGAATTCGGCCATGTTGGGGTTTTAGGTCACCCACATGAAAGGGTGTAAATAGGGAGGCGCCCTCCCTCTTTTGGACACACAACAAGCTTAATCAAGTTCACTCCAAAGTGAAGGAAGACAAGTTCTCTGTGGTAGAGAAGAAGCTGTGAAGGATATCCTATCTCTTGGTTTTCTATATCTCTCTGACATTGTATTTAGTGACGAATCTATACAGAATAAGTTGTTGGGTTTTTCTCAAGAGAGGGTTTCCCAAGATAAATATTTGTGTCTCTATTTTATGTTGTGCTTGCCTTTCTTTTAGTGACCCTAATGTTATGGTTAAGATGAAATAACATCTAATGCATTTATTGATATCACATATGAATAAGGGACTAGAGGGAAACCTCAACAAATGTATCTTTGAAGAGAGACTTTCTCTGAAAGTGTACCAATGGTATACTTTAGTGGTGGCATTCAAAAGAGGGTTTACTACATGCACAAAAACGGTACCAACACCCAACGGCTTAAGCATGTCAAGGATGAAATCCCACTCAACCATGTCATAAGCTTTGTTGAAGCCAATCTTCAAGAAAAGAACATTTTGCTTAATTTCTCTTTCCCATTCTAAACTTTTATAAGTTGTGATATGGCTACCTAGGATGAAATGACTCTTTATGAAACTTGTTTATTTATGTTGAATTGTGCTTGGTATTGTGTTCTTAATCTAACTAGCAAGAACTTTAACTAAAAACTTGTAAGAGACATTTAACATGGTTATAAATCACCAATCCCCATTCTATCATTTTCAAAGCCTTTGGAAATCAACTTAATCAGTATTGCATTAACTTGTTCCCTTGTATAACCCTTATATTAATTGCCATAATGAAAAATAAAATTTGTATGACAAACCTTCCAAACTAGGGGATTCGCCCTTTGCCATGTCATTTAAAGCCTTAAGTAGTTCATCGTTGTTAAAAGGGAAAGACAAGAACTGGTCTTACCTTGGAATTTGTTAGAGAATTGTGATCAATTTGGATCTTAGTCATTCAATTTGGATCACGGGATTCAATTGGCACCTTAATTGATTGACCTTAGGTATGAATCAGCTAACTTTAATCCTAAAAGATAATCTTTGGTACCTAAAAGTACATTGAGCTAAGAAATACTAGCATTCGATCATGTAGTTGATCTCACTTTGCAATTCAGCCAATGCAATAATGGCAATCAAATTTGCATGAGAAACCATCCAAATTTTGGGATTTACCTTTTGCCATGTCGTTTAAATCCTTCAATAGTCATCCTTGTTCGAAGGACGAGATAAGGACTACTGGGAAACAAATATTGTTGAAAATGCTTCAACATTTCCTCTGAACATGTAAATTCAAAGGGTTTCCAAATAATTACATCATACAAACAGAGGAAACATGAAACACAAGAGAATTCTTAAATCATAATCATTCAATTTGGATACGGGATAAAATTGGTGTCTTCATTGGTTGAGCTTAGGTATTAATTAATTTTAACTCTAGCCCTAGAAAATCAATTTAAGACCTCGGAGCACAATCTATCAAAGAAATCTTGGAATCCCTACCATGTAGATGCCACTTGGAAGTTCAGTCGGTGAATTTTAGTTTAGCCAGCATAGATCCATCTAAAAGGGGATCTACCAAGCACCGAAAGGGATCAAATCTCTGTTCTCAAGGTGAAAACCTTTTTTCACAGTGAAAATGTTGAGGAAATGTGTAATCCAATGTTTATGATTTTAGTTTATCTAGTTTATGTTATTTTATATATATGCAATTCTAAATAATTTAAATTTAATTTAAGCCGACATGTTATTTTTAGTAACATTTTATTATTTTTTATAAACGACACGTGTCAACTCTAAGATGAGCACGGAAAGAGTTACACATCTCTCCCCTACTGGGCTGTAGAATGCACCTCTTCAGTGCAAGGAAAAACATAGATTTAAAGAATTGAAATATCCGCCCAATAAGATCCCTTTACCCTTGGTGAAAGTCAAAGCCTTTAAAGAGCTAACTCATTCTACAAGAGATCTTATCATCTTTAAAAATATTATTTTCAGATCTTTAATGCAAGGAAAAATTTATATATAATAATAATCTAACTTCAGGTATAACATTCTCGAAGTTGGAATGTATTTTTATTGAAGATCCAAAATATTTCTTACTTTTATTAATGCTTTTCAATAAATGGTTATTCGATTAGTAAAGCCATATACCATTGAAGGCCAAATTGAATGAACGAGACACGGGGATAGAGGGTTTGGAGGGATAAGGAACATGAACCCACTGTCTCCTCCTCCTCCCTCTCCCAATGAATATTATGCATACAAAATTGATTGGCAATACACTAATGTTGTGGCATGACAGGAATGGGAGATAGAAACAGGCCTCCTGATCAGGTTTCTGGTAACATATACTTTCTTGGTCACACACCCTCCCACCCTAGCTTCAATTCCTCTAAGTATTTGTCTTTCTGCTGGAGAGGCCTTTGACAACCATTTCTTAACTCCAGTTCATTCAATGCTCTACAATTACATGGAAATCTAGGTTCTAGAGTGGAAATATCTTCTTTCTTAGCTTCATGGGTCAACTTTGGATCTATACAAGGATTGGAATGACATATATGCATAGGTTACAGAGTGAGGATAAGCTCTGCTACAATTATGTCGTTTTAACTCCAAGTCTTGTGCTTCAGTTTTTGATAATCTAGGATAGCATGATAGAGCAGAATTCTGAAATGGGATCTTCCTAAATTTATTGTGTCATCTTTTGGTCTTATATTTGTACATTTCTAATGTTTAAATGATGTGGTAATCTAAGTTTCAATGTGGAAATTCCTTAGTTTGTTTAGTTAGCTTCAGGCTATGGTTTTTGGATTAATTTTCCAAATTGTAGAAATATGCAGAAGTTTGTTTTTTTAAGTGGGATGCTTGAGATAGTCAAATTACCCAGTTTCTTAAGCCATGCTCCTTATGACATGGTTCCCCAAGTTCTGGATGACAGTAACCTCTTCCTTAGTTTATGGAGTCAACAACAAGTTCCATGCTTGTACTTCCCCTTTTCATGTTCTATGACGGCATGGAATGCTAATTCCACAAGGAGGAGATCCTCTTCTTTGGTTTGTTTTGTCGGCTTTAGGGTCTGGACTCTGTACTTAGGATTCAACAAATGATGTATAGAGTCATCAAAATCTAGGCTCTAACATGGAAAACCGTCTCTCCTCCATTTGCCAAATCAACTCGGGGATTCATACTTTGGATTCAAGGTGTGAATCTGTGATGTTCCAAAATGCCATGGGAGTTACAGATCTGGGGAGGGAATGACCACTTTCTCAGTTTATTGAATTAGCTCTGCATATCGTACTTTTATTTCAACTTATAATGTCCTGGAAGATTTAGTGATCCAAGTTCCAGAATGAAACAGTCCTCAATTTCTTAGTTTAAAATTTGGTCTTGTGCTTGCATTTCAACTCTGATGTTCTCAAACAACTTGGCAGCTTGAATTTTGACGTGGAAATATCCTCCCTCTTGGTTTTCTAAGTCATTTATAGGATCTATTCTTGGTCTTCAACTTCTTGAGTTCCAATAATGTATGGTCATCTAGGTCTCTGAGGGGGGCTTTCAGTTTATTAAGGCAACTGTAGTTGGTTAAGCCATGTTCAGATGACATCCCTGTTTAGGTTTCAGGACAGAAATATGCTAATCCTTGCTTTTCTGAGCAAGCTCTAACTGTTGTTTGTGCATCTCTTGCAATGTTCTAAAATGGAGTCAAAATCTGGATTCAAGAATGGGAAATTTCCTAAGTAGCATAGGTACCCGTACCCAGGGGTAGGGTACATGTGCTCGTACCGGATACATGTACCCACATACCGGATACCCGGTACCCACATACCCTGTCGCACCCTGCCGTACCCAAAACTTGGCTGAAGTACCCGAAACGTTTCTCACGGATTCAGGGGACTTTGATTGCCAAGGGGACGGAGTACCCTTGTTTTGGGGATGCCTAGGGGCACTCAAGGAAATTTTTTCTATAGGGTACCCTTGTTTTGGGGATGCCGAGGCACTAGCTTGGTACAAGCCCAACTAGTTTTGTACAAGTGACATCAAAGTCAGTAATATTAAATGGTAATATTAAATTCTTAAAGTAAAAAGGATAGAGAATGAAAGATAAGGAGAACGTCACTTAAATTTTTAACATTACCATTAATTGTTTCAAGATGTTTGAGAGTGGTTCAAACCTCATTGGACGAAATATACAAACAGTAGAATTTTAGATCCCATTCAAAATTCAACAAACTTAACAGTTTTCAGGATTTGAACGTTTCCACTAGATTCTATCATGTATGAGGGTATGGGATTGGCATTTAATCAAGCACATCAACCTCTCTATGTACCTTGATGTTGGTTGTGCTTATTGTTGAACTCCTCTGTCATGAGCTTAACAAAAATGTACCTTTCACTCAAACAAAATCACTTATTAAGCATGGAAAGCCTTTTCTACCTTATTTTAACACTTGGATTAGGAAGTTTCATAAAAACTATAAGGTGTTGAATAATGTCCTTGGAGGACCAACTTCGAGATTCAAGGTAAAGGCAAGGGCTAGAGCCTAGAGGAGGGGGCATAGGTTGTTATTGATGAATAGGATCCCAATATAGGCAAGGATTTTGATATGTAATTTTTTGTTGTACCATGAAGTTTTTTGGACTCTATACGCCATTTAGCCTCTTTGTTTACGTATTTTGGGTTAGATATGGATTGCACCCTTGCTATATACATGAGAAACTTTGCATATTTGTGTATAATGGTTTGGATTCGTACAGATGCACATGAATATATATGAACAGTGAAAATGATTTAAATTTCAAATGTATTATAATTTATATATATATAGTACCCCTGACGTACCCAAGTCCCCTGTTTAAAAAAGTGGTGTGCCCGTCCCCGCACCCGTCCCTGTCCCCAATTTTCCTGGTATCTTAGGAAATTGATCTTCCTTCATTTGCTGAGTCAGCTTAAGGCTTTACTTGGATTTCCATATCTAGTGTTACAAGATAATTTGGCAGTCTCCATTCTAGACTGCGAAAATCCTCTTCCTTGGTTTGTTGAGTTAGCATGAGGCTCTACATTTAGGCTTCAACTCCTCTGATCAGCCCTGCAATCGCTTCCCCCTTAATATTATTAAGTGGACACCCATGGCTTAACATCCCTAGGACTAATAACAAGAACTTTACCTTGGAAAAAAATAACAATAACAGGAACGAAGATGAGTTAAGGAATCAAACAATGACTAAACTGCCCTTCTCTGAGATCCACTATACTTCTATAAGAACACTAGAACTTCAACATAGAACTTTAGACAAGGCATAGCGTGCTAGTTCTTAACAATCAACTTTCCATTGAAGTCATTCATTCGCCACTGGAGATGATCTTTAAATGTAAAGATGAGAGCTTTTGTAAATGCGTTGTACGATCATTCAAGCTAGATGCTTTGGGATCAGTATGTAAGCTATTTCAAATGTATTTTTGTTTTGCATTATTCTCGCAATTAGCATTTTACTCATCTGTAATTTTTCTTTTCTTAATTCAAGGGTACTTTAGAGTCTCATCCGGTGTGACCTTGTCAAGCATGAGCTATCTAAAATGCGATTGACTATGGTATTGTCAAGACTTAAACCCAATCTTTACATCATACACTCATGCTGGTAAAAACTAGTCATAGAAACAATCCATTTTACTGGTTACAGCTCAGCCAACCATACATCTAACACAAAAAATGTATACACATATAAGATATTGCAGTAGTGACTCTTCAAAAAAAGATTGTTCAACTGACCCATAATACATAAATCTGAACCCAACCTCAAGACTGTAAGATGGGCTTGCCTTTAAAGTACAACCTTGAAGTGAGTAGACCATAAGAGTCAAGACATTATTGACAAGCAATACACTTCTGCAAGTCCAAAAATGTCCCAAGTTTCAACCAAAAAACTTAAGCAGAAAACAATTCACGTATCAGGGCACCTGGGACCTCTTCCAGTACCCTAGTAGGCCTATAATCAAGAAACTATAAATACATGATGGGCATATTTGCAATCTCAGAGCTACTGAGGAAGTAGATTTGGTCTACCAATTAGCACATGCCATTTTCCAGGTACTAGTCACAAGTTTAACTCGGCAAGAACCATGACCTACACACACACATTATAGCTCCAAATGCGAACAACAGACTATACTCAGGCACATGAATATGAGGTTTCAATTTCTTAGGCAGTCCTGATCAGCTGACCAGGCCTCCTGCTTATCTTCTTTCTCCAAGTCACAAAGGAGAAAACAAATGCACTCTAGCTGTCATGTGCTGAGCAGTTCCCTTGACAACTAAGAACTCTTTTACCATTTGTCATTTTTGCATAGAGACTCAGACCATCACAACTCTGCTGAACACTACAGCAATTTACAACATTGAAATGCTGCTAACTGTGAAAGTTGGAAATATCTTCTGGTTCAAGGATTATAGGAGAGTGGAACACATGTCCATCAGGTTGAGATTGGGTGTCTACAGGTTGAGATTGGGTGTCATCATGCAAACAACCTAGGTTCAACTCTCGGAGAGAATAGAGCCCTATAATAATGTGTTTATTGGCCATGTTTGATGACTCTCCACATTGAAGTGGGACATGATAACACAGAGATGTGGTTCATAGCTCCCCATCAATATAAAAAAAGTGTTTACCCTTACTCAAAAAAATTGGGGGAAACACACTATTGCTACCCCAAAATAGTGTCAAAAATCCTTGGGGTGAACACTATTTCAACAGCTCCATCTCACCAAATTTACTGAAGCGGAATAAATGTGCCCAACTTCCTGTTTGATGCATGCTCAAACTTACTTATAAACATCATATACAGAGTTCATAACTTCATACTGTCATTTCAGCAATTTTCAATGCCTAGTTCACAACCTGTAACTCCACCTACCTTTTAGCAATTTTATGTCTTTGGCAATCCCTTAGAGATGAGGATGATGATGAAGATGACATGCCTGATTTTTCAAATTCTTCTTTATCCTTGCTGAATGCTTCTGATAATATAGCCTTGAGCTCATAATACCGTTGTCGTTTTATGCACCGTTCCTCTGAAGTGCCCTTTTCCAAGCAAGTAAATTCTGACAAATCATCATCCATAATCTTATTCAGGACGTTTGAACAGCGCGGAAAGAAGCACCTGCCCAGTTCAACTGCAATAAGACCAAATGCATAAGTGAAATTACCATTTCATGATATAAAATAAATAAAGCAAAATGGGATATGAAATTTGAGAGTTAACATACCAGTTTTTGAGAGGGCCTTAAACCTAGAAAGGTGCTCCTTTTTTATCGTAATAGGTGTCTGATTAAGGTCTACATTGGTCCTTCGGTTCACTGAAGCATGATTATAATTTCCAATAATCGTGAACTCTGAAGTTGAATCCACTTGTGCAATTTCCATGGCTAGTTTTGCTTCCAAGGGAAACATAAGCCTTGCCAGAGCAACTGTCCAATAAAAAGATATGAATTCTTAAATTCTACCCAAGGGCCATGATATGTAAGTATATCTAGTGGAAATTTGAAAGTCGGAACCATTTTTCTGACATTATCTAAATATAAATTCTCGGTGCAACATGTTTCCTATACCTTTAAAATTTAAACAAGAATAGATTAATAAGGAGACACTTTGAAGAATGATGATTTAAAATGATCCCTGTTATTCTTTTATTTCTTTCAGGATTTTCCTCTCAATTATATGGAGGCCTTGAAGGACGGAGAATCTATAGCTATAGAAGCTATTTCAGACTCCGGAGAAACAGATTTTAAAGGAAACTAAAACTGGTAGCGTAATCTTTACAATGCAAACCGTCATTCACAGAAAAAACAAACAACCTACACAAATCGACATGTAACACGAATTGCACTGAAATGCTCCCGAAATGCAAGGAATAAATTAAACAAACCCTCTGTCAGACAAAGCATCTACTCATTTTTAACAAGGATCACTCTACGGATCGATATTGCAGACAGAACTGTGCTTAAATAAGCCAATCGAAACAGCAGTTATGAAATTAATTTAGTGAAATACAATTCCTTATACACCGTTCTGTGAATTCTGTGCAATTCCATTGTCCTTGATATTGGCATATAAGGTTTGCATGGCGTCTCTGGTATGGGTACGGACCTCCAAAATATGGTTCGCCCTTTACGGGTGCGTAAATTAAATTATATTAAAAGAATAAAAGATAAACATAAATATACGTGATGTTCAATGCATAAATATAAAATTATAAATGTTAAGATTAACGAGTTAGTTCCATTGATAAAGGTTTTTGTGTAAAAGTTTACAGATTTCCAAATCAAATTTAATTGAATGAATCCCTTGGAAGTAGCTTCAAATATTTAGAGTAACCGTCTTTACTGTTCTCAGTTCTGGATCCAAATAAACAGACAAGTCAGATGTTATATTTCTCAAATTATTTTTTTTATAATCGAAGTTCAATTTTCAACGTGTTGCTAAATTAGTGATCCGTAATCGGACCTGAGATATTGCAAAATATGTAGCTAAACGCAAGTGGGGCCACATGGCAACCCATGTCGCATTCCGTTTTAAAAATGAGCTACGATGTAGATGTAACTGTAACCAGTTGCAACGCAGGTCAACATATGGGTTGTCCAGCAGCAAGAAGGACATCTCCCATTGAGCGATAAAGCTTGAATAAAGGTGACAGAATGAACGAAGGGTGAACGAAGGGTCTCTCAGAGAGCCATCGAACCTTTTAGGATACCATTCATATAAGTTCAAAGTCTTTTTTACCCGAAAAGGGTTTTATCCAGTTCAAAATCTATGTGCATTTTCGTGGATGTATTTTTATATGCCGCTATGTTTCTTTCTGTCATGAAACCCTTCACAATATTTCGTAGTCTGTAGCAAAGTTATTTTTACAGTTTTCGCTTGCACATTCAGTTATAGCTGTAGCAGATTTTAATAGCTGATAAATATTGCAGCAGAAGTTTAAATCCACGAAAACACACAGCAAAATGTCAAAACTCAGATTGGTAAAATAAGAGTGACCCGACTCTAGCGTTTGGTTTAAATCCGGAGAAAATTATGGATCATTTTGGTATCAAAGCCAATTTCAAGATTATATACTTGACAGCAGCAGGAGGGAAGATTTAGGGTTTTGTGGAATTCAATTCTGCGCAAGCTCGATTCTTACCAAGTGTTCGAAGAGCAAGCGAGGGTTATATGGTGTGAAGTGGGAGCCGCTTCCTCCCTAGGCGCCGTGATCGGCTCTTTGGGGTCTCCCACCAAAGATGGTCGTCATAGCGCTAAGCGCGGCTGTTATGGTAATAAAATCCACGAAGGAGCCAAAGAGGGGCTGGAACAAGACGAAGATTGTGAAAGCAAAAGGAAAATATTGCTCTGGACGATGATGACAAAATCGCTGGATTTATAAAACCAAGGTCCGTGGAAAAAGAATTGGTCCGACCTGGGACAGTTCTGAGCACCTGCTTTGTCGTCGACTGCCTGGAGGATGGGAAGGATCGAGAAAACATCCAGATCCTAAATTAACCCCCTCATTCCAAACTTTGTAAAAAATAATTTGCCGGCAAAGTTTGAAGTCAACAATGAACTTGAAGACAAAGGCCAAAAGCTTCAAGAAAGGTGAAACCAATCACCTAATGGTTAGGCATTCCAAGGCAGCCCTGTAACAAAGAATGCTGCTGGATGCAAACACAACCGAACACAACCAAGTGATAAGGAAAAGAAATGAAGAATGACAGCTGCAGAAGCATGGAGGACTTGGAAGGAGCCTACTCGAAAGTTCGAAGGTTGTCCTTTGGCCAAAGCAATCTACAATATTGTCAATGAGTAATAATACACAGAACCTGTGTATAGCTCACCCTGCTGTAACTATTTCCTGAACCTAGTAAATGTTGATTTTTGGTTGAGCTTTGAACTTTAATTCTTTAAGTGCGGAAATACTGAATACTTGAATCAATGAACCATTTAATCACATAATACATTCAATCATAACATAGGATGTACCCTCGGAAAACCCTCAAAACAATGAGGATGAAAAATCCCAGCAAATCTTCATAGTATAATTATGATAGATAGCAGAGAATGTCTTTTAGAATAGCAGATTGTTTGTGGCACCCCGGGTGCAAGATAAGAGAATACTAAGTAATAGAGAAGAGAAATCAACTGGATGAACTTTGCAATGAGTTCAATACATTAAATAACTTGACAAATCAGTGCCATGCAAGAAATAGTGAATCACTGCATGGGGAATTAGCCTTCCATGCAAACTATAACGACTTACCTTCTTGGATAATTGTTGTGCACCTCAATTTCTTCAATCATGCATAATCAATGCACAATGCCTTTCATCTTTGACATTAAATCAACTCACCTTTCAACTGATGGCTTGACCACTTAGTTAGGATACTAACTTAAGTGTCATAATGCAATAACTCTAGTGTCGTCATGCAAACACTTTATTAATTAAGTGTAGTCTTTTAGCTTAACTAAAGTGTTGTCTTTTAGTTTAACTAAAGTGTCGTCATGCAAAACACTTTAGTTAACTAGTTCATTTTTCATTACCACTTTAGTTAACTAATCTTTAACTAAAATCATACTGATTACTTTACTAAAGTGACCACTGTGAGTTCTCCTTTAATTAACTAATGCATACATTGTTGCTTTAACTAAAGCTTGACAATATTTAACTGATGCATATATTGTTACTTTAACTGAAGCTTTAGCAATTTCGAGTTCACAGAAGTCTTCTCATAAGCAATTTGGATTCTCTTGTTCTCTATGCATTTAACTTTATCTCTTATCTTTTACTGCATGGTCAATATGTGTTAACTTTAATTTTCTATCACATCAGATTATACTGAAGAATTGTCAGAAATTGTGATCATATGTGGATCATATTATATTACTCTCGGACCAAATGATCATATGTTAAAGTAATTCACTCTAGAGGTGGCTAGTCTCTAAAGGAGACTTAATAGCAATCGATGACTATGGTTACTAGGCTAGTAATACATCACACAACATTAAATACTTACACATGCAAATAATTACCTCTATAACTGGAGGTCCACCTCATTTATACCTCTATAACTGGAGGTCCTCCTCAACACATGAAAATCTGACTTCACACACAAGTCCTGAGCCTTGTCCAACAGACTTTACAACATCATCACTTGATATATCAAAGCATTCGCCTTAACACATAAGTAATAACCTTTTACACTGAAGGATTAGTCGTTCTTGAGTCCAACCCAAGAATTCTACTCCAAATTCTTGAGTCCAAACCAAGAATTGTACTCCAAGTTCTTGAGTCCAACTCAAGATCCCTACCTCCACACGAGGCCTAATCATGGATGCACAAGATTGGCTTGGAGAATGGCTCATTATTATGTACTTTTAACACTCTCTCTCAACAAGGGATGCATTCTCTGCCATACCAAGCTTGTCTTGGAAGTATCTAAACTTCGTCATTGACAAAGGCTTTGTTAACAAATCTGCAATCTGCTCATTAGTAGCAATGTACTGAAGTCTTATTGTACCTCACTGGACCATGAATTTGATGAAGTGATACTTCATCTCAACGTGTTCTGACTTAACATGAAACACGGGGTTTTCGGAAAGTTTGATGCAACTTTGATTATCACAGTGAATGACTATAGACTCATGCTTTTAACCCAGCAAGTAGCTTTTCAAGCGACATTGCTTTTCGGCAGGTAGTACTAGTCGCAATATGCTTTGCTTCTATAGTGCAAGCTGAAATACTCTTTGCTTATGTAGTACTAGCCGCAACACACTGCCATTCCAATTGGGGTTGGCATAACCAAGTAACTTTACCTCACTACTGGAGGCAAAACTGAGTCCATAAGCAATAGTACCTCAAAGGTACCTAAGCACATTCTTAATGTCTATGTCTAAGCTCAAACATGATCTGACTCATAACATAACATATAACAATTCTACTGTGTATCAAGTACATTACGGGACCAATGAGCTATCTATACTTGGTAGCATCTACTGGATCTCATCCAGGATCTAACTCAAGTAGTTTCCTCAAACTAGAAACTGTGGATTTGCAATCCATCATACCAAACCTTCGCAACACCAAATGTGTGCATTCTTTGCAAAAGGAAAATCTCATCTTTCCTTTGCCAAACTTCAAGAAAGTAGTGCATTAGACTGAAGTCTTTGAACTCATAAGTGAGATCCTTCTTGCACCGAACTATCTGTTTTTCCTCTCCAATAAGGAACAAAACATAAACATAGAGAACCAATATCAACGGTTTGTTCTTCACAATCTTGAAGTATAGGTTTGGATCAGCTTCGCTCTTAGAGAAACCGAGTCTCTGAAGATAGCTGTCAATTCTCGAATACTAAGCCTTCAAGGCTTGCTTAGCCTATACAAGGCTTTCTTCAGTTTACATACATGGGACTCTTCCCATAAACTTTAAACCTCTCAGTTTGTTGTATGTAAATCTCTTCTTCAACCTCAGTATTGAGGAAGGAAATCTTCACATCCAACTGGTGAAGCTTCTATCCTAGAACAAATGCAAGTGAGATCATATCTCTAATAATGGTGAAGCTTCCATCCTAGAACAGATGCAAGTGAGATCATATCTCTAATAATGGTGTACCTGACCACAGGAGCGACTATCTCATCATAGTCTATGCCTTCTTTCAAGCAATAAATCTAGCTTTTGCCATTAGCAACATGCTTGATCTCGTAAAACTATCTGGAACTTACTATGAACTTCCCTTCAGTGTTTAGGAAAACTTCCCAAACATCATACTTTATAATAGATTCGTATTCCTCAACCATTACGTCTTTTTCATACTTGCTGCTTAGCAGCTTCTTCATAGGTAGAAGGTTCTGAATCACTTGATGTGACTCATCTATGCAACATACCCTAAATATCTGTCGGGTTTTGTTTGCTCTCTAGATGATCCTAATGGTGCTCCATGCCTTTCTACATCTTGTAGAATGTCTCGGCACCATGCAAATCTTCTCTTAGTAGGAGGTTCATTAAGTGACTTCTAAATCAGTTCTATTGGTTCTTCAGCAACTAGCGAAAGAGAGAACTCTTCTGACTTCTCTCTCTCAACACTTGAATGGGGACAATCAAAATCTAGATCCTCCATCATTATCCTCTTCTCTTTCAGTACATGAATGACAATCGAAAATCTTCAGATGTCCTTCAAGGCCTGACCACTCTCAAAGTGGTTTCATCATTTTTTTTCTTTTCTATCTCATGGTATCCCACTAGCCAACTCTATGGCTATTTCACCTCTCCAAGAGGTTCACTGTTCCCCAACAGTCCTGGCTATAACTCAATCAAGTATTTGATAGTCCCGAAGACCATAACTATTGTCTAATAGTCGTCTGAGGTCTTGACTATGTCTCTGCTCATGTGGGTGCACCACACAAGAGATACTGCAACCCCTGGCTGTCTGAGTCATGTACCTTGACTTACCAGTATCTGAGTCATGTACCATTGCATGACTTACCGAGGTCTGAGTTAGGTATTGTTGCATGATTTATCGGTGTTGGATCCATGTACCACTGCATGACTTATCGATGGGGAAAATGCATGGGTTATGTACCACATGACTAATTGGTGGGGATTCGTAACTAGACTGGCTTCATATTTGTCATTCTTCTTTGATGATCATAGAATTCCCCTACAAACCAAATTTAGTCCAATGGTTAGCAACAATGCATAATCATGAAATTCAATCATATGAATATTGCAAGGCAATGGCAATAGTTCATACAGACATGCAAACATTTTAATCAGTGTTTCAACACAACCACCATCCATATCTCATGGAATGTTATGCAACACTATAGGCTACTCAATCAATCATAACATGTACTATATGAGTTCACTATTTGCCAATAAAAGAAACTAACATATGCTCAACGTGTTATACATTAACATACTTCCTAATTCTAGGAATACATATCTACATATAATTGTAATGAAATATATTAAAAAACATTCAGATCTGATTTACAAGAGCAATAAATACTTATCTTTTATTGTTTTGTGGCCTCCCTCTTGATCTTTGCTTCCTTGCGGAGGTAAATGAAGTCCTTAGATCTTGATCATCTTTCTTGATGGAAGCTCCCTGCATCTTATCTTGCAAATTTGGTCACATGCAAGAGGTAGTGAATCTCTGCATGGGTAAAGGAGGCCTCATGTAGTATATAGCAAATCATTGCATGCTCTATACCTTGAACTTATCAATCCTCTATTCATCTTTGTCGTAAGATCAAAGTTTTCTTCTTTGGTGCACATGGTCTTGCTCTGGTCTCCCTTCCTCTTGGAGGCAGTCATGCCACAACCTCTCGAAGTTAGGTTTGCACCTCTCAGCGATTTACTAAGAGAAAGAGGCCATTGTCACATTTTTTTCCATCATGAGGTTTCGTAGCTTGTTCTTCAATGCCTTCTTTTGACTCAGAGCCTTCTTCTGATAGAGGTTTGTCAAAGTATCAAAACATTCATTGGCAGTATTCAAAGGAGTAGTCACAGACATCAAGTTGTCCTTCACCGAATCATAGATGCTCTGTTTGGCGTTATCTTGGTTCTTCTTGAAGGTAATGCACCCTACTTTAGATGTGGGATCCTCCACCATATTAGAGACGTAGCCATCTAAGTCATTCTCCTCCAGGATGTTCAGAACCCTGGCCTTCCAAGTGTTGAAATCCAAAGTGCCTTCAAGTCGGTCTTCTGGTCGTACTGAGATCGATGCAATTGTCTTCAAGTACTGAGCTCAACTCCTCAGGATCTGCGTAGGCTCAAGTTTGCTTGACAATACTTAGCTTCTTCACGCCCTGAGCTCTGATACTATGTTGATTTTTGGTTGAGCTTTAAACTTTTATTCTTTAAGTGTGGAAATACCAAATATTTAAATCAATGAACCATTCAATCACATAATACATTCAATCATAACATGGGATGTACCTTGAGGAAAACCCTCAAAACAATGAGAATGAAAAACCCCAGCAAATATTTAGAGTATAATTATGATAGATAACAAAGAATGTCTTTTACAATCGTAGATTGCTTTTGGCATCCCAGGTGCAAGATAAGAGAACACTGAGCAATAGAGAAGAGAGAACAACCGAATGAACTTTGCAATGAGTTCAATACATTAAATAACTTGACAAACCAGTACCCTGCAAGAAATAGCGAATCACTATCTGGGGAATTAGCCTCTCATGCAAACTAAAGCGAATTGCCTTCTTGGATAATTGTTGTGCACCTCGGTTTCTTCAATCCTACATAAAAATGCACAATTGCTTTCATCTTTGACATTAAATCAAGCTTAATTGACTTCATGATGAACTCTCCTTCTAACTGATTGCATGGCCACTTAGTTAGGATACTAATTTAAGTGTCGTAATGTAATAACTCAAGGATCATAATGCAAATACTTTATTAACTGAAGTGTCGTCTTTTAGTTTTATTAAAGTGTTGTCATGCAAAACACTTTAGTTAATTAGTTCATTTTTTAATAACACTTTAGTTAACTAATCTTTTACTGAAATCATGTTGATTGACCTACTGAAGTGACCACTATGAGTTCTCCTTTAATTAACTAATGCATACATTGTTGCTTTAACTGAAGCTTGACAATATTTAATTGATGCATACATTTTTTTTTAATTGAAGCTTGACAATATTTAACTTATGCATATATTGTTACTTTAACTAAAGCTTTAACAATTTCGAGTTCACTAAAGTCTTCTCATAAGCAATTCAAATTCTCTTGGTCTCTATGCATTTAACTTTATCTCTTATCTTTTATTGCATGGTCAATATGTGCTAACTTTAATTATCTATCATATCAGATTACACTAAGAAGATTTGTCGAATGATGTGATCATACTATATTACTCTTGGACTAAATGATCATATGCTAAAATAATTCACTCTAGAGGAGGTCAGTCTCTAAAGGAGTCTTAATAGTAATCGGTGACCATGGTTAGTAATACTTCACACAACATTAAATACTTCAACATGCAAAGCATTACCTCTATAACTGGAGGTTCACCTCATGTGTACCTCTATAACTGGAGGTCCACCTCAATGTTGAATTTTAGCATTAGCATATAACTTGAAAAATTTGCAGATAACTTTAAAGTTTTAAACAAATCAGCAGTGCAGTAAAAACACATTCATCACATCAGCACAAAAGACACAAGATTTTTCACTGGGGAAACCTTCAAAGGACTAAAACCCCAAAAGCATTAGTAGCTCATCTCGTAAATAAGATGACTTAGGAAATTCTTCAAAAAGTTCCTCAAATCTAGATTTGGATTTTAACCACTGTCACAATAAAATTGATCACTAAAAATCAGATTGATAATTTCAAGCCACAATTTCCAGATTTACAAGAAATACCCAAAAATAGGATTTTCTCTCTATTGCCCAAAAATCTCAGACAGCCCGAAAATTTTTTGTTACCTGCCTAGACTGTACTTTCTCCCTGCTCGAGTCTTTCTCTGTCCTGCCTGCTGCCCGGATCTCCTTCCTCTGTCTTGCCTGTGGTCTGTTTGGGCAGATCTCTGTTGCTCGTGGTTTGTTGGGTCTGTCGATGGACAACCCATGACCCTAGGGTATGCCCGACAGTTGCTGCAGCAGATTGTTGGCAACCCGCAGCCCTCATAGGTTACCCCGAAGGCTGCCTAAGAGTTGGAAAACTACCAAACCCTCATGGGTAGTGGCCCGTGGGCTGAAAGAAGAAAGGGTCGAGCCCTAGATAGGTTGCCCGGATGGAGAACAGGGGCAGCCCAAGAGGAAAGAAGGGGCTGCCCAGAACTCGGCTGCCAGAAAAGAGGAAAAACAGAGCTGCCCGAAGAACTTGCCTGATTTTGTATGAGGCTGCCCGGATCTGAGTATGGCTGCCCACAAAAAATAAAGAGAGCTGCCCCAAAAATAAATTGCTGATAAAAACCCTAGTTGAGGCACAAAACAGTCTTCTTAGTAAAATTGCAGCTTCACCTGTCAAAGCAAACTTGTGTAATAATGAGAAGACTTGATCTTCTTTTATAGCCTTCATTCACCAGTTAAGTGGACCAAAATTAGGAAAGATAAAAATAATAATATTTTAATCTTTTCTTGATTTCACTTTTTTCTTCTTACCAAAAAGTCTTTTTATTTATCTTTGACTTTTACCAAAAGTCCTTATTTATTTTTTACATCCACCTTTGGCCCTTTTCCTGTGGCACAAAAGTCCTTGTTTATTTTTTACTTTTGACTTTAGCCTTTTTCCAAGTGCCCCTGTGGTCATTACCTATGGTCATTTTTTAATTCCAAAAGTACATCATCATAAACCAAGAGAGTTGCTAATGATTTTATCCCACACTCTATGTGACACCTAGATTTGGTACTAGGGTAACTTAACCAAGGGTAGCTAATCCTTCAAGAAGTACACCAAGTCCATATATCAAGGGTCAGGGTGCCACACATGCCCAAACCCAGTCTAGGGCTTACAGTGCCTTCATTCTCCAAGAGAATGGCTACTCAGAACTAAGCTAAGTCTACTAGTACTAGACTAGTCTACATCGTGGTCCCGGACCAGATGTCTACTCAACACTAGGTTGAGTCTACCCAGGGCAGAGCTGGCTCTATATCATGGTCCTAGACCAGATATCTACCGTTCAACAGAATGGTCTCTCAACACTGGGTTGAGTCTTCATCATGGTCCCGGACCAGGTGGTCCCATTCTCCTAAGAGAAGGGCTCTCGATGCTGCTAAGAAAAATCAACACTCAACACATGAGAATCTGACTTGACACACAATTCCTGAGCCTTGTCCAACAAGACTTTATAACATCATCACTTTGCTATATCAAAGCATATACCTCAACACATGAGAAATAACCTTTTACACGGAAGGCTTAGTGATTCTTGAGTCCAACCCAAGAATTCTACTCCAAGTTACTGAGTCCAACTCAGGCTCCCTACCTCAACACATGAGGCCCAATCCTGGCTGCAGAAGATTGGCTTGGAGAATGACTCTTGATGTTGTACTTTTAACAGTAAAATCCTCATTGAATGAATGTTTTGTTTTGGTTATCCAATGCAAATGCATTCACTGCTCCTCTATTGTTAATTAAATGGCCATCTCACCAATGAACAAACCAATTACCATTGGGATTTATTCGATTTGTGTTTCTGGTTATTGCGCCATAGATTGGAGATGGGATGATGTATTGTTGGAATTATTGGATTTTAGTAATTTGAAAAAAAACTCACCAACAACTCAACTCCCAGCGTCGGCTTTTCAACACTTTGTGTACAATGCAATTCCTTAGTAATTAAAACACTGGTAGATTTTCCATTGGCTACAGTCAATCGGTTTCGTCAGCACTATGCTTTGCTAGTTTCTTCTAGAGCCATAAGTTTGGGCATAAATTACATATTTGCCTAATTGTTGAACAACAGCATGCTCAAACCACATCTCTTAGCTCAACCTTTATTTGACTAAATCACTGGCTTGTGCCACAGCCATCTCAACCCCGATTGAGTCTGACTCTAGCTTCCTCCTTGTTGCCGCCTTTCACGCACCTATGGGTTAGGTTGGCATGGCAGAAATCTTCTAGCCACTGTGTGTCCTTGGGGGCAAGTCTCGAGTCAAGTACTATCACTTGATCTTGACTCCTCCGTTTAGGCAAACTCTTGACGAAGCCAAGGGGGGTAGACCCTATAAAAGTATCTTAGGTTTTTAAACTAAGAAACAAAAGATGAAATTAGTCTAGGAGTTTGAAATGAAACACTAAAACAAGAGAATCACACATGAAATAAACCAACAGTATATAGATGATACATCAATCACGAGACATTAGATTCATTTAAGCAAAATATCGTTTAATTAGATTGGTGCCGAAAAAAGGGGAAATGGAGTCTGCTGAAAAAAAAGATGGTGTGCAATGATTTTTGGTCAGTTTTAGTTATTATGGATGAAAATGGATTAAGGGGAAAAGGGAATTCTTGATATACCCGAAAGTACTTGGGTATATGTCCGGATTTCAACTAATGTGGCTTCGCACAAGGATGTGTGGGCTAGATGGAGCCACGGGGTTGTGTCCAACACTACACCAAACGAGGGTTTAGCCTGACAGGGCGTCGCGGTCTCTTTTTAGTTGTTCCCGCTTCCTTTGCAAAATTTGCCCACAAATAGTGAAGTTCGAAAACGCCGGATTTCTGTATGTTCAAGGGGATTGATTTTATTAACGGTGAGTTCTTCTTAAATGTGGAAATTATTGAGTGCACACTTCCGCTTTTGGTTATCCCAAAGATCAGGGCAAACCTACGATGGGCAAGAGCATACACGGAAATGGCAAATGTTTTTTCCAATTTGAGATTTGTAGAAACAAAAGCAAAGAAGTAAAATTGAACTACCTTAGAAAACTATACATCCTGTTAAGGCGGAGTGTGTGATTGTGTTACAAAAAGTAAAGCAAAAGTTAGAAAAGATCACGCCACAAAAAGACAAGTGTGAATCCCTCCAAGGGGGATGGGGTGTGGGCACTTGGTTGCCCACCTAATCTCTTTTATTGTGATATTTACAACGCTTTAAGGAATCCCTCTTTCTCCTTATAAGATCGGAGGAAAGAGGTTACAATTTATTGGAAGAGGTAAAGGAGGGAAGATGAGGCTTCAAGGTGGCCTTGCATCGCTTGTACATATCAAAATTTTGCCCCAAAAGCCTCAAAACCTGCTATAAAATATAAAAACCAACAAACTAATTAGTATAAAAAAGTGCCCAAAATCACTCTAAAAGTGACTTGTACAAAGCTAGAAAAAGACTAAAAAATTCTAAGTGAATACTAGATCTAAGAAAGCAAGTAACTAAGAAGAGTGGGCTTGTGAGACCCACTTTTCTTAGGGTCTTGGACAACCTTTAAAGGGCATTCAATTCAAGCACTTTAAAACTAGCGATATATACTTTAAGCTCAAAGGAAACTAATTTATAAACAAGCTTAAAAATTTCTTTAAAAAGACTTGCAAAAAAGTAGATCTCTAAGCTAGATCTAATTTGAAATGATAAAACTTTATACAATTGTTAGATCTAGCATTACTAACTCATAAACTTGATCTTGGAATGATTTACTTGAAATAACTAGATCTTAAGATACAAGCTAGGAAAAGTAACCGGTAACCGATAAAAATTTTAATTAAGAAGTGAAGGAAAGAAGGATAGAAAGAGTGCTTCCAAGCTTGGGAGTCCTTTGAACCATGGAGTTTGTTGGTGGAAAGTGAAAGGAATATGCTCCTTTGGAGTGCTTGAAAATTGGAGGAGTCAAACAAGATCAACCAAACGTTCAATCCTAGATACCTGTATCAACTCACAAATTCTTGCACAAAGATATGGTTAAACGCAAGGGTGTTAATTACAAAAGAAACCTGGAAAACATGCATTGAAACAAAAATAATATGGAGATCTAACACAACTAATCAATAAGAAATAATCAAACAAGATTTCTTATCCTACTAATATTACTTCTCCATGTAGGCCCACAACAAACCAAACAAGTACAACAAATATAAACAATACAGGTTACCCCATGAATTATGCAATGTTCATCTACACACTTGAGCCATACATCACATGAGACCTCCAAAGCTTTTATATTATTCCAAAAAGTATAACAACTACAATACATTATACAACACTTGGACAATCCTTCGGTCCTTTGACCATGAGAAAAATGAGAGCAAGGGCTTGCTTAAATAGGAAAAATGAGAGCAAACTCCTACGGGGTACCAAACACCAAGACGTTATACAAGATAAAAAGACAATAAAATTAAGTCATTATAACAAAGAGGGTCAAGGTACCACATTGAAGAGGTGACGCTAGAACTAGTACCAACAAGGGGTTCACATAAGACCACAAGTCAACAAGAGGGGTCACACGAAAGTGGGAAGACAACCTTTTCACCCACAAGACCAAGGTGTACCATCAAGGTGGGGAAACGATCCTTCTAACCACAAGACCAAGGTGTACCATCAAGGTGGGGAAACAACCCTTTTACCCACAAGATCAAGGTGGGGAAGCAATCAGAGTTTTATCTCTCTCAAGCTATATTGTCCACATGTTCCATACAACAACTAAGTTTTATCATCACCGTATAAGAAAGGTCCAAACTGGATGATGTGATCCTCTGGTCCTCCTGACTGCTCCTAAAAAGGTCAAGTGCTAATTGTTGATTTTTCCTAAACAACATAGAGAGTCGTTCTCTTGGAGAATGGAGGCACCTGGGCAGTTACTAGGAAATTGACTCAGTCTGGGACTAGGGAACTTAGCCTAGGGTTGAGGGCCATTCTTTGAATGGAGGCACCTAGTCAATTACTAGGAATTTGAACCAGTCTGGGACTGGGGGACTCAGACTTGGGCTGAGGGCCATTCTCTAAGAGAATGGAGGCACCTGGTCAGTTACCAGGAAATTGACCTAGTCTGGAGTCTGGGACTGAGGGTCTCAGCCTTGAGATGAGGGCCATTCACTGAATGGAGGCACCTGGTAAGTTACCATTAATTTAACCTAGTCCGGGACTAGGGACTCATCCTGGGGTTGAGGGCCATTCTCTGGGAGAATGGAGGCGCTTGGTCAGTTACCAGGTCATCACCATAATCCCTAGACTGGGTTTGGGCACGTGATGCACTCCTCTCTCTATGGGCTATGAGACCTCCCGCGATTAGCTACCCCTAGTTGAGAGACCTAGCACCTAATCTTGGTGGCACGAGGAGATCGAGTTAAAGCATTTAGTAATTCTCATTTTTTATGAAGATGTACTTTGAGTGGTCATGAAGGACATTGGAAACCACTTGCTTTGACCACAAAATACTTGGAGGACCACCTAACCCTAAGCGTTGGTCCATGAGACCAACATGAGAAAAACCAAGTGGCACAAGTCAAAATACAAGAAGGCCTTTGTAACCAAAAAAAACATTAAAGTAAAAGGGTCAAAGATGAAAAAGAATCAAACCCTAATGTCAACTCCTAATTATGTGTGACCAACTCAAATGTTTGAAAGCCTATAGATAAATGTCACTTGCAATTCATTTGATACACACAACATGATCACTTGACTGCTCCTTCGTGGACTAAGATAACTCTTGACTGAGATTATTTGTTGCTATTGAGAGGATACTTTTGTGGTTGAGTTCTTTCCTTATCTCTTTTCTTTGTCCTAGGGTGGCAGCATAGCTCACTAGGGTTTCTCCTTCCACAGGTTACAGTCAACAATAGTGTTCACGGGCTGCTACAACTCCTTTGCTGGTGTCCTCGGGCAGCAATAAAAATTCGGGCAGCTTTAACAGTAAAAGTTCAGGCAGACCTAACTACAAAATTCGAGCAGCCCTAATAGTAAAAATTCAGCAGCCCTAACAACAAAATTTAGGCAATTCTAACAGTAAAAATTCGGAAAACCCTAATAGTAAAAATTCGGGCAACCCTAACAACAAAATTCGAGCAACCCTAACAATAAAAATTAGGGCAACCCTAACAGTAAAAATTTGGGCAGCCGTAACAGTAAAATTTGGGCAGCCCTAACAGTAAAAATTCAGGCAACAGTGAATTCAGGCAGAATTCAGGCAATTGTCAAACAAATTAGGGCAGCAAGTTCATGGTCACAGGTGGTTAGGGTTTGAAGCAGCAGGCTACTACAGGATGCATCATTAACTCACCATACCTGGCAGCATATGGTGGCAACAACAACTTCCCAAGGCTTCCTGGTCCGTGGAAAATTTGTTGTACATTCCTCTCATAATTCTAAGATCAAATTTTCTTCTTTCATCTACAAAATCAGTCATCTCATTTAGAGGATGAATTACTAATGATTTGGGGTTTTTGTCCTTTAAAATTTTCCCCGTGAAAATCGTGTGTTCATTTGTGTGATGCTTGATTGACTACTGTAGTTGTCCTACTGCTGTTTACTTTTCAAGTACTATCTATATTACAATCTGCAACATTTTAAAAGAATGACATGCACATGTTAAAATTCAAGACTAATGACATCATCAATGGATGGCCAGTCCCTTGAGAAACAACCTAGCAATAACCATTTAGGAGAGGAGGACATCACACATCATCATCTTGGTCAACTGATCAAGATCCACTTGGTTAAATAGATAGGTATGTACCTGTAGGAAATGCTTGGTCCGAGACCAAGAATTTGCTTGGTCCTAGACCAGGAAGTCTTTGTCTCAGCCTGCAGGATCTGCTTGGTCCTCATGACCAAGAAACTGTCTGGTCCCATACTAGAATACCCTGGCGACATATAAGGGCCCTAGCTACATGTTAGGGACTTTGCATCAACCTTCTTGGTCCCAGACCAAGAGCCCCAGGAGACTTATGGGGGGCCTAGGGTACCTTCTAGGGACTTCTTCTGGCTGGTTAACTGACTAGAAACCCTAGTTAACTGACTAGGGTGCCATCCTCCCTAAGAATGGGTCTCACAGCTACATTATCTTTAACAGTGGAGACTCAGCCAACAACATTTAACAACGAAGACCTCTCATGGATGGATTTGGACCCACTTCCACAACAACAGGATGTGGGAGTTGATGTTGGATAGGTGCCTTCTAGACCAAGGGAGTCAAGCTAGGTTGCCCAAGCCCAAACACCCCATATTGAGGATCAGGATGTAGATGATGGCTCAAAGTCTGAGTCTGAGGCCTTTGAGCTTGAAGATTCTGATGATTAGATTGTTTAGTCTTTGACTCTAGTCTTTTCTATAGGCCATTTAGAGCCTTTTTGTTGATGTATTTTGATTCAGACATGAATTGCACTCGATGCTAACTGCTATTTTGGTTCTATGAACTCTTATTTGCTATATACATGAGAAACTTTGCATATTTTGTGTATAATGGTTTGGATTCACATGGATGCACACACACACACACATATGAGCCTGAAGATTCAGATGATTCAGATGATTAGATTGTTTAATCTGACTCTGGTCTTTTCTATAGGCCATTTAGAGCCTTTTCGTTGATGTATTTTGATTCAGACATAAATTGCACTCGATGCTAACTGCTATTTTGGTTCTATGAACTCTTATTTTCTATATACATGAGAAACTTTGCATATTTTATGTATGATGGTTTGGATTGACATTGATGCACACACACACACACACATATATATATATATTTAAAATTTGAATATTTTATGTATTTTTGGTGGACCGGTTTTATGATCCGGTTTTGGTTCGGTTCCAGTTCTCAGTGTCAGGTGGTTCGTCCATCGGTTTGGTTTTTGTAACGTTGGTGCCACCCATTGCATTGATTTGATGCTAGAGGACATGGGAAAACTTCCTTGGATTGAGGAACTTGTGCCGCCTAATTAGCACCTCGAGTCATGTGGTAAAAATTTTCAAGCCACTAGGTGCGACCTTGGGGGCAAGCTCAAGCCAAGAGCTGTCACCTGATACTCAACTCCTCAGTCTAGGCCAACTTCTAGCGAAGCCAAGGGGGGTGGTCCATATAAAAAGTAAAATCTAAGGTTTTTACTCTACGATAGAAATGATTGATTTTAGGAGTTAATGTGAAATGATTAAAATCTTAACCACAAGTTACTGCAAATAATTTATAACATATTAGAAAATTTACACACCATTCAATGACGTTTGCAAAATTGATTTAAGCATACAAAATAATAAAGACCGGTGCCAAAGAGTGTGGAGTGCTTGAATGTAAGGGGTGTTGATGTGGCCTTAGTGAAATTATTGCAGTGTCTCATTGGTAAGTTTTGAGATTATTAATGCATTGATTAAGGAGTGGGTAAATTGGGGTTTGGTCCAACAAGTCAAGTTCCCTTGAATTGAGCGCTAGAGTGGATTTACCAAAAAGTCCAATGGGGCAAGGCATAACCTGCTTGGAGTAGTCACCTTCTGCGACCTCCCGAATTCTCAAGAAAGTAACTTGTATGGATTTTCCTATTAATATAGTCACCAAACTTCCTTTCTGAAGCAGCCAAACTGATCAGACAAAGATGCAACGACTCAGAGCATACATGAAGCAAGGCCTTGGTTTATTTAATTAAATTTAAATGTGATGTTAATTAGCAAACCACTCATGGGTGAGAATCTCTTTCTCCCTTTCGGGATACTCAGGAGAGCACAACCGGGATAATTTTAAAAGCTAAAAGAAATAACAAAAAGAAAGTTGTTTTATTATTATTCCTAGCACGAATCTCTTTCCCCTTTCGAGTAACTCGGGAATGTGTGGGGTTAGTATTTCTTTTGATGGAAAAGATAAAATAAACAACTAAACAAGAATAATAAAACTAAACTACCGAAAAAATCAAAACATGAAAAATTCACATCGATGCAAATCCCCCCAAGGGGGATGGGGAGTGGGCTCTTAGGAGCCTACTCGAAAGTTTATTAATGATAATTGCAATCTTGAAGAAGTGCACTTTGGTCCTTATAATATGGATCCAAAGGCTTACAAATTCGTGAAAAATTACTTTTATGCAAAAGGGAGCTCCGTTAGACTTCTTTTGGTTCAAATTTTTGAAATTTCGCCAGAGCCTCCTCCTTTTTCGTTAAACCTGCAAAAACAGCAAGCAAACTTTAGAGGAATATGCCCCAAAACACTTTTGAGAAAATCTGCCAGTTGTATGCACTTTTGAGGAATATGCCAGTTGTATGCAGCTCATATCCTGGAACCAACAGGAGATGAAACTCCCAGGTTGGAGGACTATCAGGTGTTACAGGAATTCAAGGATGTGTTTCTTGATGAGATTCCAGAGCTTCCTCCAAAGAGGGACATTGATTTCACCATTGAACTAGTGCCAGGAGCAATGCCAGTGTCCAAGACACCCTACAGGATGAGTACACCGAAGATGCTAGAGTTGAAGATGCAACTGCAAGAGTTGTTGGAAAAGAAGTATATCCGGTCGAGTGTGTCTCCTTGGGGAGCATCGGTTCTGTTTGTGAAGAAGAAAGATGGTACACTCAAGTTATGTATTGATTACAGGTAGTTGAACAAGGTTACTATGAAGAATAAATATCATTTGCCTAGGATTGATGACATCTTTGATCAAATGAAAGGAGCAAAGGTATTTTCCAAGATTGACTTGAGGTCTGGTTACCATCAGGTGAGAATCAAAGATGAAGACATTCATAAGACAGCCTTCAAGACGAGGTATGGGCATTATGAGTTTGTAGTGGTACCATTTGGCCTCACAAATGCACCAGCTACATTTATGTGCCTTATGAACAGTGTCTTTAGCAAGTATTTGGACAAGTTTGTTCTTTTTTTCCTTGATGACATTCTTGTTTATTCTAAGAATGACGAAGAACATGAAGAGCATTTGAGATTGACATTGCAAGTGCTCAGGGAACATCAGCTGTATGCAAAACTGAGCAAGTGTGACTTCTACAGGGATAGAATTCAGTACTTGGGTCACATTATCTCAGAAGAGGGTATATCAGTAGACCCTAAGAAGATCGAAGCCATTATGAACTGGCCTACTCCAAGAAATGTGACGGATATAAGATCTTTTATGGGACTTGCAAGATACTACAGGAGATTCATTGAAAGATTTTCCAAGGTTGCACATGCCATCACTTCTTTGCAAAAGAAGGGAGTAAAGTTTGAATGGACTTCGAAGTGTGAAGAAAGCTTCCAGCGGTTGAAGAATCTTCTCACCAGTGCACCAGTATTGAAGGTTGCAGACCCAGAGAAAGATTTTGTGGTATGTATCGATGCATGCGGACAAGGGCTTAGAGGAGTCCTTATGCAGGACAACCACGTGATATGTTATGAGTTAAAAAAGCTGAAAGAGCATGAGAAGAACTATGCCACTCATGATGTAGAGCTTGCAGCCATAGTACATGCTCTGAAGATGTGGAGACATTACTTGATGGGTAGAAGATTTGAACTCAGAACAGATCAATGTGGACTGATGTATTTGATTGATCAGCCTACTTTGAATGCTAGGCAAGCGAGATGGCTAGAATTTTTATGTGAGTTTGATTTCGAAATCAAGCACATAAAGGGGAAAGAAAACAAGGTCGCTGATGTGCTCAGCAAGAAGGTACAAGAAATGCATGTGGCATCTCTTAGTATTTGCCAATCAGATTTGAGGCAGCAGATTGTTAATCATGTTGCCGGAGATGATCTGTACGAACAGGTAAAAGACAAATTGCAGCAGCAAAGTCTTGAGAAAAAGTATGAAGGATATAAATTGGAAGAAGATGGACTTCTCACCTACAAAGGCAGAATTTATATCCCGAATGTAGCGGATTTGAGGAGAGTTGTTATGGATGAAATCCATCAAGCTCCGTATTCTGGTCACCCAGGATACCAGAAGACAATTGCTACCGCTAGAAAGCAGTACTTTTGGCCAGGAATGAAAAAGGACATGGCTGAGTACATTTCAAGGTGCATGAAATGTCAACAGGTAAAGGTTGAGCATCAACATCCAACAGGTTTGTTGCAGCCTTTGCCAGTTCCGGAATGGAAATAGGAAGTTATTTCCATGGATTTTATTACAGGATTGCCGATGACTTGGAGACAACATGACTCCATCATGGTTGTGGTAGACAAGTTGACAAGGGCAACACATTTTATACCGGTAAAGTCTACGCATAAGACGGATGATATTGCAAAGATCTTCATGAAGGAGATTTTCAAATTACATGGGTTGCCGAAGGCAATAGTCTCTGACAGAGATGTCAAGTTCATTTCCAATTTTTGGAAGGGGTTGTTTGCAGATTTGGGTACAAAGCTAAACTTCAGCACTGCCTACCATCCTCAGACAGATGGGCAGACAGAGAGAGTTAATCAGGTGCTTGAAGATATGCTTCGCATGTATGTGATGGACAAACCAACCAAGTGGGAAGATTACTTGCACTTGGTAGAGTTTGCTTACAATAATGGACAACAAGCATCCTTGGGGATGAGTCCGTATGAAGCTTTGTATGGAAGAAGGTGTAGGACACTAGTGACTTGGGATAACCCAGTGAACAGGATTGTGCTTGGACCTGAACTACTCAAGGAAATGGAGCAAGAGGTTGTAAAGATCAGGTAGAATCTAAAAGCAGCACAGGACAGACAGAAAAGCTATGTAGATAAACATAGGAAGAACAGAGAGTTCAGTGTTGAGGATCACGTGTACCTCAGAGTGAGGGCAAAGAAGAGTTCCTTGAAGCTTGGGAGTTGTGCCAAGCTGTCACCAAGATATTTTGGGCCGTTTGAAGTGCTTGAAAGAATAGGGCCTGTTGCATATAAACTTGCATTGCCTGCTAGTACTAGAGCTCATAATGTTTTTCATGCTTCTTTGCTTA
>LPNX011048149.1:418113-483068 GCA_001517045.1 Pseudotsuga menziesii
TGAGGCAGTTATTGCTGGTAGTGAAGGGTGGTAGGACTGTCAGTCTTTGCCACACGCTTACTCCACCAGCCGTCTCTCCACCTTCATGTGGGTAAGGGAACCATCACTACGCCACTCTCTTGGTCATTGGGTTCACTCTCACGCAGGGACGTGCAGGGGGTCAGTTCATCTTCCTCACGCAGAGCTGAGTTAAGAAGGGGTGCAATTTCTTGTTTGGGGGTTCAACTTTCTCTCTCTCGCACTGTTTACCAATCTGTGGTTGTGTTCTTTCTTCCTGATCACGCATAGAGTCGACGTTTTTGCCTCCACCATTGCCGGACTGTGAAGGATTGCTGTGGTTTTCTGTTGTTGTTCGTGGGCTGTTGTTTTCCATATTTTGTTGGCTGTGATATCCCTTGTGAATTAGCTGCTGCAGGTTGCATGTTTTCCTTCTGCCTAGGTTGAGAGTTTGTTTACTCTTCCACTTTCGGGCTGAGTAACTTTGGCTATCATTTCATTGTTGGGCCGAGGCCGTGGTTTTCCCCACGCTGTTCGATTGCTGTGAGTTCACCTACATTTTATTGGTTGTGTTCTCTCTCACATTTTGGGAGTAGTTGTAGGTTACCATTGAGTCGTTTTGGCCACGTTAGGGCCAAGAACAAATCAGGCGTGGTTTTCCCTTGTTAAAGCTCGAATAGCTGTTTGGTTGTATGCATGCAGTGGTTTTGTCCCCGGACTGCATTGGAGTGGTGAATGAGGGGCCTGAGGTGCTTGATAAACCTGGTGGGTTGAGAACCACACAGACGGAGCTATTGAGTTGGCTTTCTTTTCCACAACCCCTAAATAGAATTGGAAGGGAGATCAGGGTCTGAGAGACTGCATTGCAGAGAAAGGACTGATTTCCTTGTGTTGGGTGTGTGTGGGTGTTCTAGAAGCCAGGCCGGTTCTGGTGTCAATGTCTATAGCTCTTCAATGAGCTCACCAGCTTATCATTTAGCCTTCCCCAGCGCCTGAATGGCCTGATAAACCCAACTTGGTTGGCTTGGCTAATCCGTTTTTCGCTTGATAAACCCAACTGTGTTGGCTTGGCTGAACTGTGTACCCTTGTGGTGCTGTTATCCTTGGCTATGTGTAAGCCTGCTAGTTCCTTATTCCTTGGGGAATCATGCCCGGCTCGGGGGTGGTAGCGTTGCTGAGAGATTAAAGAGCACGCGGCCTATGGTTGGGTGGAACGTTGCAGCGACGTAGCTGATTGCGGAACAAGTTCTCTATAAGATAAGTACTCTTTCCTAACTTGCGTCTGCAATCACATTTACCATTGATGAATGATGATATACATGTTGAATGCTGAATTGAATATGAATGCATGTTGTTTTGCTTCCGCTATGTATATGAATGATTAATGCTTCGTAATATGTTTTATGCTTTTAAGTATCATCCTTCAGCACTATATGTATGTATGTAAATGTTCATGGGGGCTAGATGCCCGTATGTTTGGTGTTTAATAGCGTCCTCTTGCCCGGTCGGAGGGTCGGGGCCGTGACATAAGGAAGGTCCAAATCAAACTTACTTTTATTTATTTTGTTTATTAGATCAAATGTACTGTTGTTCATGATTATGTTAGTACTGCTTTTATTGCTTGTATACTTTACAACTGTTATGATATTGTTTCAGTCGTATAACTTTAACAAAGTGATCCTTGAGGGAGTGTTAAAGTTGAAAAAGATGAAAATTATATTTTTTCTTATATCTAGTATTTTGTCACTGTTGTACTTTTACTTCAGTATTTAGTTTATTTGATTTGCATTATTGTATAAGTTTATTAAATTTTAAAATTAAAACCCTAAAAAATTAACATGGTATCCAAGCTTAGTGTTTGTAGCTAACTCTGATTTTGCAGCCTATCAAAGTCTACATATATCCTAAGGTAAGGGATTGAATATGAGGAACAACATACTAATCAGAGTTGGCTGGCCACATACAAGGATGTGTTTATTACAGCCTCTGTGGTTTTGCTAGTTTATGCCCTAAACATGACATCAGAAAAGAGATGGTGGAATTAGCAAGTTGTGAACTTGATCCCTTAAAGAGGTATGTCGAGTAGGACTAGCATTCCTAGAAGGCTTAACTCAGGTATGTATTTTTGAGGTGAGTAAGTAGTCAAATTAACTCTTTATGTGTTTAGATCTTGACTTGATCTTTAGCAATCATGGGCTTGCATGATCATGACACCTTCTAGGCTGATAATTTTGAGTTTTGTGATTCATTGATCAATGAGATCTGAGTTTGCAAGTGCAAAGGGGTTTAGAGTTCATCATGACCTCGTGTGTTAAATTTCTCATATCTAGGGTTATGATCTAACCTAGATTGTGCTAATGAATGCATGATATGATGATACTGCATAAGGATGATGTGATGATGTCATTGCACACCTTAGAAGTATATGTCCAATATGATGACAAGATGAAGATACACACTGTGACTTTTGCATAAGGGAAAATATAAAAAGGGAGGACTTTCTATCCCAACTTGTTTTGATTCTTTGTATTGTCATGACATGTTGCATATATGTGATTTATATGCTCTTGATGGCATATGGATGGTGTTGACTAAATTGTCATTGATGCCAACAAGTGTGTCTTGGTGCCCCTTGAGAAGCCCCTAAGGGTTAACTAGTTGTCAGTGTCAAAAGAGACATTTTGACCTTGTCCAAGCCCAAGTCTGAAGCCCTTGGAGCCCTTAGGACAATGGCAAAAGCCTTGTCTACCCTTTATTGTGTTTAAGTTCCCCTAAGTTATTTCTATGGTTCCCTAGTTTTTTCTTTGGTTCCCCAGTTGCACAACCTATGTCTTAGTACCCTAGAAAGCATCCTTGGTGGGTTGAAGAAGTTTCAATAGGCCAATGACCCATGTTTTAATGAGGTCATGGTACCCTAGGAGAAGTCTAGGCACCCCCACACCCAATGGTTTAATGGTCCTTGTACCCTTGAAGGAATGGCAAAAGTAATGTGGATCATTTGTGTGTTGATACCCTTGAGATGGTCAAAATGTCTAAGAAAGTTCTTGAACCCACACATTGATGGTCATGATGATGGGGTTCTTGGTGGTTAGTAAAGCACACCCTCACATGTGGTAAATTTGATGACTTAACATCAAACCCTAAACTCTTTACAAGATCACTAATAGAAGAAATAAAATACTAATAAATGACTCCCTTTGGAACTTTGCTACCACACTTGAACCCATGATAAAGTCGACCTCATTAAGTGATTAAATATTAAAACACGTGGTAAATTTGATGACTTAACATCAAACCCTAAGCTCTTTACAAGATCACTAATAGAAGAAATAAAATACTAATAAATGACTCCCTTTGGAACTTTGCTACCACACTTGAACCCATGATAAAGTCGACCTCATTAAGTGATTAAATATTAAAACAATTTAATTTAATAAAACTTCCATTAGACCTCCCCTTGCTAAGGTTTGTCCCATTAAGTAATTGAGTATTAAAACATTTTTAAAAATTAAAAATAAAATGTTACTAATAGCAGGTCGGACAACCTTCATAAAATATAATTAATATTTATTTAATTGTTTCACATACAAGTCAGCCCAGACCTAAAGTAGCCCTTCAACGTGTATAAATACAAATCTATCCTCACCAAAAGATGTAGAACTCGACCTCCCTTTTTAGCTTTGATTTTCGGATGTATTAAACTGAGGTTGCCTCAGTACCTGCGGGTCACCATAGAAGACGAGTTTTGGGTGCTTGAACAGTCTGAGTCTTGCGTGCTTTGATGGGTACTGCTCCCTTTTACAGTCTGAATCTATATGCTTGAACAGTCCGAGGTTTGGGTGTTCAACAGTTGTTTTGGTTGATGAGCGAACCGAGCCCTTTTACAGTTGAATTCTTTGGGATTTTATCAGTTCAAACAGTCCAAATTTGAGGACATCCACAAGGTCCAAATTTTTTGAAGTCATCTACAGTTATTTACATACCTGAATTTGAGCAGAGGTTGAGGTCATATTCAGCGCATCCACAGTCCCAGTTTGGTCAAAAATTTGTAAGTTTGCAACAGTCCAAATGCCATACTCAGCTAATGAATAGACAGTGTATGTATGCAACCAATGAATGATACATAATCATGCATGATAATGTATGTACAGTATTTAGTCAAATGTGTATAGTGGATGTACAATAATATACAGTGGTATAATTATCTGTACAGTGATGTGTGAAGTAAATCCATTGTGATTTATATTCTATGATGATGATGATATGATGATGCACTCCTATACACTATGATGTACACTATGCTGATGATGATACATGCTATGATGTGATGATGCACTCCTATGCACTATCATGTACACTCTATGACGATGATGCATACATGATGCATACTATGATGATGTATACTTGACGATGATGATGCTTACCTTATGATCAGTGAAAGTAGAGCAGAACTACTTGATCAGTGACTGTGCATAATGAGGTGTACAATGATGTACATGAACAGTGTATGGCAGTGAAATGACTTATCAGTATACACTGATGACTTAGCAGTGATAAGAGAGCAGAAGTTATAAACAACAAGTACAGTGATTGGTTTTAACAGGTCCACAGGTTCAATCTTCTTCTTTTTCAGGGCGATAGGGTGGTGCTAGGTCTCACAATCTTCTGAGTTAAGGTGTTGTATCAACTTGTCAGTTGCAGCTGATGAAGCCTAAGGGGTTGTAGCCCCTTCTAGTTGTAGCTGGAAAAGTTGTATTAAATTTGTTACCCCAATTGTTGCTGGGTCTAATTTATTTTTAAAAAGTCTTTTGTGGTTTTACCCCCAGGACTTGGGTTTCCACGTCAAAATATTGTGCACTGTGCATTTTGTTATTTTCATGTACATTGATGATATGCTATGATTGGTGATTAGCAACTTGCTCTTGATTAAAAATTTTATTATTGTGCAAATAATGATTCACCCCCCTCTAAGTATTTCAACATATGGATTCTAAGACTATGTCATTATATGAAATTGATATTAATTATTGCTAGCTATCAAATTGAATCTAACTTGTAGGAAGATCCACAAGAGGAGGAGGATGTGACTTGCTCTAATGATAAGTAATGAAGTCTGCAGATCTCGCTTATGCACAGAATTAAATGTACAGTTCCAAAGGGAGCTGAGTGCTCAAATACAGAGGGTGTAAGAGGCCCCATAGAATACAGGATCATTTGTCCTAGATATTCATCCTCCCAGGTATCAGCATAAAGTCAACAAAAGAGAATCTACCAAGTACTTGTTATTGATGATTTGTTCCTTATTAGAGTGGAACAACTGGTAAGTTCAGAGATCAATAGGGAGCCAACTATGCTCCTCAATCCCCAATAGAATGGGATTGCAAAGTAGAGATGTGATCTCCCTTGAGGAATTTATTCAGAGAGCCTCCCAGTGATATATACATGGAAGTGAACCCATTCCATGAGTCATCCCTCTCATATGAGCAGAGGGAGGAGGCCAAGGAGTCTTCAAGTGATCTCTTTGAGAAGCCTATTGAGAGGTTTCAAGGTTGATCTGGTTTGATATCTCAGATAAGCCATGTCACTGATTCAGAATCCTCCACTTATGAGGAGGCAACCAAACAACAGGTTTAGAAAGATGCCATGGAAAATGACGCGTGGAAAGTGGTTCTCAGCTATCAAGGGAAGTCAGTTATAACTTCCAAGTGGATCTACAAAGATCAAGTTTCTTGCTGACAATTAGAGCTGTTTGGAGCTCTCAGAAAATCCTATGCTCTATGACAGGTCGAAACACATCGAGAGGAAGTATCACTATGTCAGGGACATGGTGCAATATTCTCTCTCAAGTAGACAGTTTACCAATGTGTTGACTAAGCCTCTGTCAAAGTCTGAGTACTTCCGAGACAAGCTTAGTGTTGTTGAGAATGCCTCTCTTGCTGAGAGGGAGTGTTAAAGATAATGCAGCTGCGAGACCCATTTTCAGGAAGGATGGCACCCTAGTCAGTTAACTAGGATTTGTGGTCAATTAACCAGGCATAGTAAGTCCCTAGAAGATACCCTAAGGCCCCCAACAATCTCCTGAGGTTCTTGGTCTAGGACCAAGCAGGTTGATGCCATGGCAAGTCCCTAGCATATGGTTAGGGCCCATATATGTCTCTAGGGTATTCTTGTTTAGGACCAGATAGTTTCTTGGTCACGAGGACCAAGCAGATCTTGCAAGTTGAGACAAAGAAATCTTGGTCTAGCTACAGGCAGATTCTTGGTCTAGGACCAAGCAGTTCCTCCAGGTACATACCTAGCCAATTAACTAGGTGGATCTTGGTTGGTTAACCAAGATGATGATGTGTGATGTCCTCCCATCCTAAATGGTTAAGCTAGGTTGCTTCTCAAGGGACTAGCCACATCTTGATGATGTCGCTAGCACTTGACATTTAAGAGCAGTCAAGAGGACCAGAGGATCACATCATCCAGTTTGGACCTGTAAAGTTACATTTAAAGCTCAAACTAGGGCTAAACAATATTTTAATTTGTTTCACTGAAATAACCACATGAACTTCTTTCCTGGTATTGCAGCGAAACATAAATATTGAGAAACATTGACAACATCACATCACATATAGACACAGATATTTTGGGTATGGAAATCCCCAGATAAAACCCAAGATGGGAAAAATCGGTGCAACAGTCATATACATAATTTATATTATGAAGATATGGAACTTTTACAACTAGTAGGTAAAATACACCCAACCTGGAAAATGGAAGACCTCAACAAAATCACTGAACAACCTAGCAGCAAGGGACGACCACCCTCATAGATGTACGACCCAGTTGTACGTCCATGCATCAGCAGTATGACCCAGTTGTATGGAATATGTACAGTGTGGACGTCAGCAGTACAGATCCCTACGATGTTGTACGACAATTGTACGGCTCTTCTGTTGTGTACGACACTGCTCTTTTGCGTGATCTGTACGGTCCCTGCTCAGCCTGGTTAACCTGTCGAGTAGATGCTCCTCCGTCTGACTTCTCTCTGTCTATATCTCTTCTGTGTACGTGTCCTCTCCACCAAATCTCCTTTTAACTTAATGGCTAAGCGAAAATCCTAACCCTCACTATGGATCTATGGATGAGATCTTTCGGTGAGATTCAATGGTCAAGATTAGATTAGCCATCACTTAAATATTTCACTTTTCACTTTAATAAAGTGATTCCATTAAGTCAAAATCAAGTTAGAATAATTAAAATATTTTCCTAAGTCTAAACTTAGGAAAATCACTTTAATAGATTTGGCTTCCAGTTTAATGTCTCTCTAGCATGCAAGGACACATGCAATGCTAGAAGACCTTCCTTCCCTCTCAACGATGAAGGGATTTGGTAGCAACCCCAACTTGTCTCTAAACTTCACAAAACTATGTTTGCAAAGTGCCTTGGTGAAAATGTTTGTCACCTGCTCATATGTCTATATGTACTCCAACCGAATGGTTCCTCTCTATACACAACCTCTCAGGAATTGATACCGAATGTCTATGTGTTTGCTCCGGTCATGGAACACTGAATTTTCAGATAGCCTGATGCCACTCTGATTGTCACAGTAAACTACTGTAGCCTCTAGCTAACACTTGAACAACGCTAAAAGCAATTTCCTCAACCACACACTCTCACAAGCAGCCATGTTGCGTGCCATGTACTCAGGCTCTGTCGAGCTCAATGCAATTGACTTCTGCTTCCTGTTGAACCAAGAGACAACCCCTCATTCAATACTGAAGCAGCAACCTGAAGTGCTCTTTCGGTCCTCTACACATCCTTCCCAGTCAGCATTTGTGAAGCCTTCTAACTGTACACTCCCCCAACGCTCATAAACCATCCCATACTCCACTGTACCTTTGATGTAGCGAAGTATATGCTTCGCAGTTGTCCAATGCACTCTTCGAGAGTCCGCCATGAACTGACTCAAAGAGTCGACTGCAAAGCTAATGCCTGGCTGTGTGTTGACCAGATACATGAGTGATTCGATAAGCTAGCAATACACTGTAGGATCAAATCTGTCTGACCTCGATGCATCAATCTTCCTCTAGTTGGAAACTTGAGGTATGGCCATAGGCTTGCAATCCACCATTTTGAATCTCTTCAAGGTCTCCACCGCATACTTCTCCTGTCTGATGAAAAAGCATCTGTCTCTCTGCCAAACCTCCAAGCCTAGGAAGTAATGCATCAACCTAAGGTCTTTCATCTCAAACTCAACTGCAAGGTTGGACTTGTAATCGTCAATCAGCCTCACATCTCTTGTAAGAAAGAGATCATCTACATATAAGATCAGTATGAATGGCACCTCACCTGTTAAGAAGTACAGGTCGTGGTCAGCCTCACTCCACTGAAATCCCATCTCCCGTGAATAGCTGTCTATCGTCTAGTACCATGCTCAAGGTGCCTGCTTGAGCCCGTAAAGAGCTCTATGCATCCTACATACATGTGTCTCCCTGTTTTCCACATCAAACCCCTCGAGTTGCTCAATGAATACCTCTTCCTCTATGACTCTGTTGCGGAAGGCTCTTGACATCTATCTGATGGACACGCCAACCCATCTCTACTGCTAATGAGATAATGATCCGAATGGAAGAGTACCTGGACACAGGGTCGAAGGTCTCCTCATAGTCAATACCCTCCTTCTGTGAAAACCCCTTTGCCACGAAGCACCTCTTGTACTTCTCCACGCTTTTGTCTGTTGCATGCTTCACCTTGTAGATCCATCTGGATCCCACCACCCTTTTACCTTCAAGCCTTGGCACAACCTCCCATACCCGATTCTTCATGATTGAGTCATACTCCTCAACCATGGCCTCCTGCCACACCATGTTGTGTAGTCTCCTCAAAAATGGAAGGTTTAGAGTTAATCAACTCTGTCATCAGTGCCATATAACTGAGTCTCTTTGGTGGTTTGCTCTGCCTCATGGAGCTCTGTGGAGGATCAACCTGCCTTGAATCTTGAACTGTGGACCTAAACCACTTAGGCCTTGGCCTAGTGTCTGCCTGTTGCAGCTGCTAGATATCTGTCTCCTGCTTAGCTCATTCTCCAAGTCAATGATTGAAGGATCCTGTTCACCTGACAATCTCTGACTACCAGAACCTGTGTCTATACCTGTACCTATACATCTGGCTCCTCCAACTTGATCCCCGAAACCTGTGTTGGTTCTCCTCTGCTGGTAAGTCCATAGATCTGCACACGGTCTTGTCCTCATCAAACTGGACATCCCTGCTCACAATGATTCTCTTGCAAGCACAAATGTATACTCTGTATGCCTTTGAAGTCTCGTTGTAACCAACAAGCAACTCCTTCTCTCCATAAGGGTCCAGTTTCTTCCTAGTGTCAGCATGAACGTGACAATAGCAAACACTCCCAAATATGCGAATGCGACTCACATCTGGTCAAGTGTCGGTGAAGGCCTCCTCGGGTGTCTTCCTCCCCAAATTTGTGTGGGGACACCTGTTATGAATGTATACTGCAGTCCTGTATGCCTTAACCCAAAGGAATAGTGGTAATCCTTGATCAAATAACATGGTCTTGGTTGCTCCTACCATAGTCCCGTTCTTTCTCTCTGCCACTCCATTGTACTGCGGGGTATAAGCACGGTGTGCTCCTTGATCCCCTCTGTCGAACAATGCTCCAAGAACTCATTGGAGGTGTACTATCCCCCATTGTCCGTTCTCAAAACACAGATCTTCCTTCCTGTCTGGTTCTCAACAAGAGTCTTGAACTCTCAAAACCTCTCAAAGACCTCTGACTTGGCCTTCAATAAATAGATCCAGGTCTTCCTGGAATAGTCATCAATGCAGAGAGTCTATCAAGCTTGAAACCGCGGTTGGGATTCTCAAAATCTTTCATGGTATCAGAGCACAATTAATATTCATAATTTAAACACTCAGAAGAACAAGGGTTTGTGGAAAAAATTTCTTGAACAGGTTGCTTGAGAATTACAGGTTGTAGCCATGGTGTTTGGGCTTAGAGTTGAAGACAGATTGGATGGGGCTACAAATTTTAGCCCATGGAAGGCTAGAATCATGTTGATACTTGAAGAAAATGAGTTATGGGACATTGTAAACAGTAGAACAATAAATCCTATAATAGTACCTGTTAATGTCGTTGATAAGGCTGCTTTCATGAAGAGAAAGATGTGAAGGCAAGGAGGGTTATACTTGATGCCATGAAGGATCATGTAATCCCTCACATATCACCAAAAACACATGCTTTTCAAATGTGGACTTCTTTGACAAACTTTACCAGAATTCAAATGAAAACAAGAAGATGGTGTTAAGGGAGAAATTGAAGAATGTGCACATGAGCAAAGGGGAAGGCATGGCTTCTTATCTTACCAAGATTACACAGGTAAGAGATGAACTTGCAGCTATAGGAGAGGTTGTAAAGAGCGTTGAGATGGTGCTTACAGCCTTAAATGGTGTAACTCAGCAGTGGAGTGTGTTTGTACAGACCATCATTGGTCGAGAGAACATTCCGACATGGGATCAAATTTGGGATGATCTCATACAAGAGGAGGCATGTAGGGGATACTTACAGAGCAGTTTGTCACATCACAGAGATGATGAGGATAATGTGGCATTAGCGGCAAAGGGTAAGAAGAAGAGGAAGTTCAAGAAGGGTTCCAAGGATGGAACTAAGCAGTGGGATGGGGAGAAGAAAGACATGAGCAAAGTGAAATGCTTTGCTTGCTAGAAGTTTGGACACTATGCTAGACAGTGCCCAAACAAGAAGAAGAAGAAACAGCAGACAACAGCTTCAGCAGAGATTGATGAGTACGCTTCCAGATTTGAGAGTGATTTTTCTCTCTTTGCTGGTGTTAGTGTAGAGAGGACATCATCCATCATCAGCAGGGACATTGAGGATCACATGGAGCATTGCATGGTTGTTGGGCATTCGTAGAGTGCTTCCACGACTTCCTCCACTTGGTACATTGATAGTGGGGCTTTGAGTCACATGATAGGTGATCGATACATGTTCACTGAGATGTCCGAGACAGATTTGGAGTTGGAGGTTGTATTGGGCGATGATATAGTGGTGAGAGCAGTTGGGCGTGAGACGGTTCGTTTTGACAGGGAGTCCATGCAGCCTATGTTTCTGAGGGATGTCTTGCATGTCCTTGGGTTGAAGAAGAAACTTGTATCAGTTTCCATGATTGAGGAGAGAGGATTTGAAGTATATGTCCTAGATGGGAAAGTTCACATCTTTCCCAAAATAGCAGGTTCATCTGCTTCATATGTGATTGGAGTCAGATGCGGGAAATTGTACAAGCTTCTTTTCCAGCCACATCATGCACTGTCACACACTCATAGTAGCAGTGAGTTGTGTGAGTTATGGCACAGGAGGACGGCCCATCTTCATCATCAAATGTTTGAGGATGCTGAGAGACATGACTACAAGTATGCCAGATTTCAGCATAGAGTTGAGTGGTGTATGCAGAGGGTGTGCTTTGGGAAAGTACACCAAGACTGCTTTTCCGAGCAGTGATAGTAGATCAGAAGGAGTGTTTGAGTTGATACATTCAGATTTGTGTGGTCACATGTCATCTGCCTTTTTGACAGGTTATGAGTATTATGTTACATTCATCGATGACTTTTCCAGAAAGACCTGGATCTATTTCCTTAGAAGCAAGAGATTAGAGAAAGTCTTGCTTTGGTTCCAAGAGTTCAAAGCTCTTATGGAGAACCAAACAGGAAAAAAGATCAAGGTATTTCGATCAGACAATGGGGTTGAGTATACGTCCCATGCATTCGATGAGTTCTGTAGACACGAGGGGATCAAGAGGCAGTTGACAGTTCCTTACACTCCACAGCAAAATGGAGTGGCTGAATGGAAGAACCGTTCTATAGTGGGTGCATCTAGAGCCATGCTGCATGATCAGAGCCTTCATTTCTTTCTATGGGCAGAGGCCTGTAGTACTGTTGTTTATGTACTAAACAGGAGTCTGCACCGTGCCTTGGGGTGCAAAACTCCTAAGGAGATGTTCATCGAGAAAGTGCCTGAGATAGGACACTTTCGTATCTTTGGATGCCTTACATACTCACATGTCCCTTCTGAGAAGAGGACAAAGTTGGAGGCTACTGGGGAAGGGTATTTTTGTTGGATATGACGAGACTTCGAAGGCCTTTCACATATACCCTCCTACACAGAGGAAAGTTGTGGTGAGGAGGGAGGTGAGATTTGAGGCGGAGCGAGCCTTCAGAAGATCTCGATATTCAGAGATAGAGGAGCAGCAGAGTAATCCACTAGTGACAGCATCACAGATTTCAGTGAGTCAGGGCACAGAGTCACCAGTTTCAGCAGTGACTAGGTCACAGGTTACAGGTTCATCAGTTTTAGGGACTCGGCCTACAGGGACTTCTGGTATAGGGGCAGTTTCACGGATCACAGGTTCACAGGTTATACCTTTAGGTGATTCAGATACTCATGATACAGGTCTAGGTTCACCAGGGACAGGATCTCAGACCGTTGGTACTTCTTCAGGGAGACATTCGTCTGATGAGGATGTAGAGGAGGATTTGCGACATGATGCTTCTTTCAAGAAGAGAAACCCAAGTTGGCTTAGGGAGCTTGTGAAGGAAGCAGAGGAGTCTGTCGGGCCACCCAGGAGGGAGGTCAGAGAGAGAAAGGCACCTGAGAGAATTTCCAGCTCTATGGCATAGGTGACTAGCTTGCGTGATACCGTACCTACTACTTATGAGGAGGCTTCCATACACTAGGTTTGGAGAGATGCCACAATGGAAGAGTTCATGAAGAATGGGGTGTGGGAAGTGGTTCTGAGACCAGAGGGGAAGTCAGTTGTGACTTCCAAGTGGCTTTACAACATCAAGCATGCTGTAGATGGTAGCATCGAGAAGTACAAAGCTTGGTTTGTAGTGTGTGGGTTCTCACACATTGAGGGAGTTGATTATGATGAGACCTTTGCGTTGGTTGCCAGATTTTCTTCGATCAGAATAGTGATCTCTATCGTGGCAGAGATGGGTTGGAGGATCCATCAGATGGATGTGAAGACTGCTTTTCTCAATGGTCATCTACATGAGGAGGTGTATTTGGAGCAGCCATAGGGCTTTGAGGTTTATGAGAGAGATTCTCATGTGTGCATGCTAAAAAAGGCCTTGTATGGTCTGAACAAGGCCCTTGGGCTTTGTATTCGAGGATTGATTCATATTTGCTTTCAATTGGGTTGCGGAAGAGTGAGGCGGATCCCAACCTTTACTACATTGTGGTTGGTGGTGTTTCGCTCATTCTTCTACTGTATGTTGATGATTTGTTCATAACTGGAGGAGAGCACCTGATTGAAGCATGTAAGAAAGATCTTGCTTTAGAGTTTGAGATGACTGACCTTAGGCTGATGCACTATTATTTGTGGATGGAGATTTGGCAAGAGGATGGACATGTTTTCCTGGGGCAAGGAAAATATGCTGCAGATGTTCTGAAGAGATTTCAAATGGATTATTGTAGGCCTATGTCTACACCCATGATCACCAACTGGACAAAGCTTCATGCTTATGAGGGAGAGTTGGTAGATCCTACTCTATATTGTCAACTTATTGGTTCGTTGATATATCTGGTTAACACCAGACCAGATTTGAGTTTTGCAGTAAACACTCTCAGTCAGTTTTTGGTGAAGCCTAGGAGAGTGCATTGGACTACCGCAAAACACATCTTGAGATATCTTGTCGGTACAGTTGATTATGGTTTGGACTACAGGAGATCTGATGGGGTGGGATTGGTTGGCTTCACGGATTCAGATTGGGCAGGTAGTGTTTTGGACCAGAAGAGCACTTCTGGTTGTTGCTTCAGCTTGGGCTCGGCAGTTGTGTCGTGGTTTAGTAGGAAGCACAATTCTGTAGCATTGAGTTCTCCTAAGCCTGAGTACATGGCAGTCAGTGAGGCTAATTGTGAGGCGTTGTGGCTTCACAAGTTGATGGTAGACTTGTTTGGTCATGAGCTGAGACCTAGGATTATACATTGCAATAATCAGAGTTGCATCAAGCTCTCTGAGAATCTGGTATTTCATGATAGGTCAAAGCATATAGAGATCAGATATCACTTTATCAGAGATTATGTTCAGAGAGGGGTTGTGTAGTTGCAATATGTTTCAACAAATGAGTAGGTAGTTGACATTTTCACGAAGTCTTTGGGTGAAGCATGTCTATTTCAAAGACAAGTTGGGAGTGGTGAAAAACACCTTCCTCGGTAAGAGGGAGTGTTGAAATGTTACCTATGAAGTGTTTGCTCACCTAGTATTTCCTTGGGGTGGACAAGGACACTTTATTTTGGTGACCCCTAATCATATTTAATTAATGAAGTGAGATGTACTTTATCATTTTCAAGTGACTTCATTAAAAGATAAAAGTCATGGTTTATCCTAAGTTTATATTTAATAAAGTTAAGTGAGTGATTAATTAAAAGGGGGTGCTCATACTTTATTAAATGACATGAGGTGCACTAAATGCCATTTATTAATTATTTAAATGAGCATTAATGAGAACCTCTCATCTAATCTAATCTTGACCATTAGATTGAAAGAGGAAGTTGCCATGAACAAAAAGGGACTAGGGAAAGGCAAACTAGTTCATTATTCACTTTTCAAAGAGGAGATTTGGAGAGAAGAAGAAAAAGAGAAAGAGAGGGTTTGAAGAGAATTTAATCCAGCAGGAGAGAGAAGATAAATTCTTGCACAGATTTCGAGGAGGATAGAATGGGCACAAATTTCGAGGAGAGATTCCGTACAGCAGGGTACATCACGATTTTCGAGGAGATTTCCGTACAACAAATACAACATGAATTTCGAGGAGAAATCCATACAGCAGCAGTTGGCATAGATTTTCAGGAGCCATACAGCAGTACAGACTAGGCACAAATATCGAGGACAAGTACATAAATTAAATTCTGTCTGTACAGGCAAAATTTTGCACAAATTTCGTGGCAGCAGATTGCATAGAAATAGAGTTTTTTCACCAACACGTATGAGCTGTACAACACGATTTTTGAGGGTATGTACAACAGTGAAGGTTCAGTTTTTGAGAAGGAAAAATGATAAATATTGTTGTTTTAATTCTGTATTTTACCATGAAGAAATAAAATTCTCTCTTCCAGTCTTCAGAAACAGGTTTTCCCTTAGGGGTTTTATCCTAGACCATTGGTAAAAAATCTCTATGTTATTTTTATGTGTGCATCGCTGTTATAAATTTATGAGTTTAAAATTTTTAACTAAAAGAGAATTTCTAAGTTATTTAATTTTGAAAAAGAATTCCATGTGTTTCATTTTAGTCAATATTTGTGAAAAAAATTCTGCATACAAGGGTTTGGGCATTAAAATTTGCAGAGATGCTATCAAGCTTGAAACCAGGGTTGGGATTCTGAAAAACTTTCACTTCTCCCTTGGCCATCCTGGCATTGCACATCCTCTCTTGCAACACCATCTTCCGGTTTTTGTTCTTGCTTTGATAGAGACCCTCCAAAGCCTTCCACATATCCAATGCAGTCTTCTTCCCGAAAAGGTGAGGGACTATATGGTCCTTCACTCCATCCATGATGATCAACATGGCTTTGGAATCTATCTTCTTCCAAGCTACCAACTCTATCGAATCAATGGGCACAACCTTCATGGAGCCAATGTGCTCCTCTGCATCACTGACATCCAGGATCCTTGTGATCCCTTCTTTCCATGTAGGAAAATTTTGAGCCCCCTGGAGTCTATCCTCAACTCTCAACTGCACGGCCATACTGAAGCGTACCTGTCAAACCCTAGATCTGCAATCTAGGTTTGTGTCTTCAATAGATCTACCCCTAATCTATCATTGTTGCTGCAAGCCTCTCAGATTTAGCTTACCAGAGCTCTTATACCATGTAAAGTTTCCTTTAAAGCTTGAACGAGGGCTAAACAATATATTTAATTTGTTTACTGAAATAACCACACATGAACTTCTTTACTAGTTTTGCAGCGGAATATAAATGCTGAGAAACATTCACAACATCTCATCACATATAGACACAGATATTTTGGGTATGGAAACCCTTGGATAAAACCCAAGATGGGAAAAATCGGTACAATAGTCAGATATAGAATTTATATTATGAAGATATGGAACTTTTACAACCAACAAGTAAAATACACCCAACCTAACAAATGGAAAACCTCAGCAAACTAACTGAACAACCCAGCATCAAGGTACAACCACCCTGCGTAGTTGTACAGCCCTGCGTTAGCAATATGTCCCAGTTGTACGGAATCTGTACTGTGCTGACGTTAGCAGTACGGATCTCTACGGTGTTGTACGACCATTGTACGGCTCTACTGCTATGTATGACGCTTCTCCTCTGCATGATCTATACGGTCCCTGCTCATCCTGGTGAACCTATTGGGTAGATGCTCCTCCGTCTTTTATGTAAACTCCTCCGTCTGACTTCTCTTTGTCTATATCTCTCTTGTGTATGTGTCCTCTCCACCAAATCTTCTTTTAACTCAATGGCTAAGAGAAAACCCTAACCCTCACTATGGATCTATGGATGAGATCCTCCGGTGAGATTCAATGGCCAAGATTAGATTAGCCATCACTTAAATATTTCACTTTTCACTTTAATAAAGTGATTCCATTAAGTCAAAATCAAATTAAAATAATTAAAGTATTTTCCTAAGTCAAAAGTTAGGAAAATTACTTTAATAGATTTGACTTTCAGTTTAATGTCTCTCTAGCATGCAAGGACACATGCAATGCTAGAAGACCTTCCTTGTTGCTGCTTTCTAACAGGACCTTCCTTATATGGTGATGATGAATACTTCCAGTTATTGTATGGAACACTTATGGACTATATACCTTGAGAGAGAAGCTAAAAGTTTGGCACCTTGGTCTTGTGGGTAAAAGGGTTGTCCTCCCACCTTGTTGGTACACCTTGGTCTTGTGGGTAAAAAGGTTGTTCTCCCACCTTGTTGGTACACCTTAGTCTTGTGGATAAAAGGGTTGTTTTCCCACTTTGTTGTGACCCCTCTTGTTGACTTGTAGTCTTGTGTGAACCCCTTGTTGGTCCTAGTGCTAGCGCCCCCTCTTCAATGTGGTACCTTGACCCTTTTGTTATGATGACTTAACTTTCTTCTTTTATCTTGTATGTTTGTTGGTACTCTATCCTAAGTCAACATAATATTATTTTATATTTTTATTTTGATAAGACTCCTAAGAGCTAGGAAGTCTTGAGTAACCCTAAGTCAATAAGAAATAGAAGGGGGATCCTTCTAGAAGTCCTTAAGATGCTATAAAAGCAAGGCTTAGCATTCATTATGTGAGAGTCTTGGAGTGATATCTCAGCTCTATGTTCCATGTCTAGTCTAGAGTTTTCTGCTTCTCTGTTTGAAGAAGATGTCAAGGTTTTAAGGCAGCTATACTTCTTCTATGAATAGGATCTACTGCTAGGTTTTGATCTTGATTGGGTTGTTACTTGTCTGAACCCTGTTAGGGCTGGTCTTAGCCCTGATAGGACTGATGCCATCATTTTGTTGAGCCTGGGCGCTGCTGTGACCTACTGAGATTGTCTAGGGGCTGTCGTGAGCCTGTTGTAGCAGGACGTGACCTACTGAGCCTGTCTAGGGAACTGTCCTGACCTACTAAGCTTGTCCAAGGCTGCTGTGAGCCTGTCCAAGGCTGCCATGGCCTGCTGTAGGGTGTCGTATGGGCTACTGCTAGGATGCCATGAGCCTGTAGGATGCCGTGAGGCTTGTTGAGGATGCCGTGACATGTTTTACTTGAGTCATGAGTTATTTGTTGCGCTGGTTGTTGGCTCTCACCCTAACCGTGTACTGTTGTGATGGTCTTTACATGAGCCATGACTGTGTTGGCCTTTACCTGAGTTGTGGATTGATTGTTGGGTTTTCACTAAACCGTGGACTGTTTATGGGATTGGCCTCTGAATCTTGAACTATTTGTTAAGATGGCTTCCTTGTTGTACTGGTTGTTGAGACTGCTACCTCTGTTTGAGCAGGCCACAGCCCTATGTTGGGCTGGTTGAGGTGATCCCTACTTGTTTGGACTGTTTGAAGTGGTCTCCAACTCTGTTGGACTGTTTGAGGTGGTCTCCAACTATGTTGGACTGTTTGGGGTGGTCTCTAACCTTGTTGGGCTGATTAAGATGATCTCTACCTATGTATGAACTGTTTGAATGAGCCACTGGTTGTGTCACCTTATGTGACTGCCCTAAATTGTTTTCTGAGTTAAACAATTGTTGGTTGTCTTGATTAACATCTTGAGGTTGATCTTGGGTGTTTTGATTGTTGTTTTCGAACCCTACCCTACAGACCTTTCTCTCTCTCTCAGGTATGTCAATGCCCTTAGGTAAAGGCCAAACTTGGTTCCATTTTAGTGACTTGTCCCTCAGAAGACAAGGTCTGATCTGAAAGTCTTCTGAGTATAAGGAAGGTCCAAATCAAACTTTCTTTTATTTATTTTGTTTGTTAGACCAATGTACTACTGTTCATGATTATGCTAGTACTGTTTTATTGCTTATGTACTTTACAGCTGTTATGATATTGTTTCCGTCGTATAAATTTAACACAGTGATCCATAAGGGAGTGTTAAATTTGAAAGAGATGAAAATTGTATTTTTTCTTATATCTAGTCTTTTGTCACTGTTGTGCTTTTACTTCAGTGTTTAGTTTATTTGATCTGCATTATTGTACAAGTTTATTAAATTTTGAAAAAAACCCTGAAACAGTAAAACTTTAACATATCCATCCTCATTCCTCTTTGTATAAATTCATGAGAAGAGATTGGCTAGGGGGTTAGATATTTGGGGGGAAAGATGGAGGATTAGAGAGAGAGATATTCATCATCGTAATTCATTGTAATCTTTTGATGCCATAATAAAGAGCTTGTTGCTGATCAGAAGCAATGTATGCCAAGAGAGTCAGGGCCCCCTCTCTCTGGTATATGTTGCCCAAACAATTTCCTTGTTGTTGTGTGATGTTATTTAAGTAGCCATTCATTTCTTTATGCTCAGTTTATTTCTGCACTATCAATTCATGCAAGTGTGTCCGCTAAGTGTGGTGTGCACCAGATCTTGAAGTTGTTAACTGGAGGATCCAACAAGTGTTTCAAGAGATCACAGGACCTGAACCAATGGCCTCTCCATGCCCTGGTTTTACTTTCCGGCAAAGTGTGGTTTACTTTTCATGCATTGTGTGCTTTGCTTTCCTATTGTTGAACTGGCTACATAGACTGTTGGAACTCCCTGAGGTAGTTATGGTGTTCACATGCACTTGATCAGTCATTATTAAAACTGGAGTTGTGTTTGTTGGCAGGCAAGAGATTAGTCCATAGTTCTAACTTGGTCTTTGGAAGTGTCCACTTAATAAAACCAGCTGTTAGCCTAGTCTAGAGTGTTAGAAACCAGTCGAGATCTAGCCTTGCATATACTTTGCACGACATCTCATCAGTTTAATGACCCTGGTTGACAATTTGAGTGGTGAACTAAGCAATTATTTCTCCCAACACCCCACTCCTTAATTGCTTTGCTAATAGCAATGAGAACCCTGGATTTCCCCTTGTTCTATCGATGCAAAGTAGTTACAAACCTTCTTGGAGCTCAACCCCCTTCTTCAACAATGCACAATGACACCAAAAACCAACCTGCAGCCTTATATCCCAATATTCGCATAATTTCAATGAGCAAGGCAATATTTTGTTTGACTCATGATAAATTCAGAATATATCACGAGTTGTCATGACACATTTAAAATATCATGTGTCAGGATTTTTTGGTGCCAATATATGCCGACTCTGGTCATATCGCAACATATACAATTAATCGCCGATATATACAACTATGGTTATAAGCTCGTAGTTATGTAATTTGTGGACATGGAGACATGGACTATGTATTTTAAATTTTTAACACTCTATCTTCAGAATTATCTTTATCCTTAATGCCCAATTATGGTACCACCTTGTCTAATACTAAGATAGTGTGAACTGTATCAACAGTTATGAATCTGTGCTCTCTTGCTTTCTCTTGCCCTTTCTTGGCTGCCTGCCCATATAAGGGTTTATCTGCATGGACAAAAGTAAAGTTTCCTAGCAGAACCTAGATACTGTAGCTAAAACAAATGAATGTAGACAAACTCCAATACATTATCATTAGAAGGACCAACCACATACTACAGGAACTGCTAAAAGGTGAACAATTTACAAATAAAATAAACCAGTTACATAACATTTTTAGCTAGATCATAAGAAAGTTCAAAAGCGGTAGCTTCATAAAATGTCTCATTGAATTGCAATTCAATTTGTCAGTTTTTAAAAATGCAAAACCTCTGTGAGATTCACTACAGTTCAATAAGTAGTGACTGGATTGAGATGTTTCTCGTGCAATATTTATCCAAGTCTAGCATATCAATATTTTGTTAAAGTGCTAAATTTTTCTTCCATCTACAAATATTGTAGAATTCGGCTTGAATGACTTTTTATATTTTTTTAGCATCGATATGGGGATTGATCACAATGTGAACTGCCTAAAGGTGGAATAGTAAGACTCTCTCATAAATCAAGAGGCGGGGATGTGAATAGTACTAACTATTTGTGCATGTTGAGCATTCTGTAATTATTTACAAATTAAAACCAAAAAGGGGTATAGTTTTAGAGCTGTAAGGTAAAAGGGGATAGTAAGATTCTCTCTGGTAAATCAAGAGGTGGGGATATGGATAGTAACATAGTACTAGTTATTTGTGCATGTTGAACAATCTGTCATTATTTACAAATTAAAACCAAAAAGGGGTAAAGTTTTAGAGCTGTAAGGTAAAAGGGGAGGACCTGATTTCAGTGCAACACTTCACAGCAGAAACACAGCATAGCAGTAGAATAGTGGTGCAAAATACTACAATGCACCCTTTTGGTTTGGTTAAGCACTGACTCTATATTGCTGAAATGTCGGTGTATTTCGTTCTTGGCCCATACCTATAAATGGGTTGTCCACCACAAATTAGGCACAATGAGCCCAAACACTGGCTAGGTTTGATTCTAGTCTATCAGATATATTCTCCCGGGACATAATGTTAGTGATCCTGTGCAGAATGAATGAGTCTACCAGAAGTTGCAGATTTAAAATGGAGGGGCACCTGAGGTGGAGAAATTTGGGAAGAGGAGCAATCGTTAATTCAGAAATCATACCTGTTTAACTTGGACTCTCTTCAACTGTAAACTGAAGTAATAAGATTAACAAAATATTTTGAAATAAATAAGGAAAAGTGCACGTAAAGATATTACTATGTAAGAGGCTGTGGGCTTCTTGGTTCTTGAGAAACTATCCATAAAAAAAGGTTTCCTAGAACTACATTGAAAGTAATAGAAGCTTTATAAATTAAAACTACACAGAACGTAAAAAATGTCAATGGTAGTTGGAATTCATTTAATCATCACTAAGACAAAAGCATAATCTAGGCCAATCTTGTTCAGCAACAAACGAAATGACTTTTCCAAATATACTGCCACTGGACTCCAAAGCAAAATCTACCATCTTGATCAAAACATGGCGTCAATGAAGTCAAATCTCACCTCTATTTTCTAAGTAAAGCAACTTCATACGCAAATCCTCTCCTGCAAGTGCAAGAGAAAGAGAAGCATCTCCCAAAAGTGGATCCCTCCTCTCTGCCTGTTCAAAAATTTCAATGCATAGCCTGTCCTTCGGAGTTTCCTTACCTGCTTCTGTTATGCTATTGTAATCAATAGCTCTAGTAAGGCTTCTTGAGATTTGAAGAGCATTCCGTCCATCTGCCGTTACATCTAAAGGATTAGCTCCTTTTGTTAAAAGTGCCACTGTTATGGTAGGGTCTTTGCGCATTGCTGCTATGTGAAGTACCGAGTAGCCTCTGATGTTCCTAAGATTGACATCTGAGTTCCCGAGTTCCAACAGTTCTGTTGTAGTCTTTGAATCGCAATATGATGCCGCATAATGGAGGGCATATGCATCGTCGAGAGTAACATGGCCCTCATTCAATAGCATTTTCACCAACTCAATATCATCAGAATCAAGTGCTCCCTGTATTCTTCTAATGTTTATGTCATGTGCAGTGTTTTTACCTTGTCTTTCCAAAACGAACTTTGACCGAAAGTCAAAAATTTGATTAGCTAACTTGGGAGGAAGCTCTTTCTCAAGAGTTGTTGATTCAAGATTGGACCTGGCCACTGTCTCAATACACTTGGTAAACAACGGATCATTACTAGTCTCGCATATGTTTGCGACTGCCAGAATCGGGATTACATCCTCTATATAAGCATTTTCCACAATATCTAAAAGATGTCGCTGCACCACATTGAGTAAAGGTCAGCCTGTCCTAACTTGTAAGATACATGCAAAACATTCTAAGTAACATGCAAAACATTCTAAGTTTATTCTGCAACTTCAGAATCAAGAAAGAACCAAAGTTTTAATGTCTAAGATTAAATAGGATCACAAATTAGAATTTTATCACATCATTCTATTCTCAACTTTAATAAAAGAAAATCTGGGAGTACAGGTTTATATAAGAATGTTGTTTAAACCAGGTAAATTGTGCCTTAAGTTTCTTTCATGATTGCTCTTTACATAGCAAAAAAGAATAGGAAACACAACTACAATAAAATACAACTACTGTACACTGGCCATATAAGAAGCTCAAGAGTGCATCAGAATAAAACATGCAAATTTGTACAAATAAGCAGAACTGTTTACAGGACTTTCCCAAGAAACAGAACAGAAAGGCTCGGACATTTGATTTGTGGACAGAAATATTAAGAAAAAGAAGGAAATGTTAACACTTAAAGATACAAAATTTGTATCGTGGTTTTGTATTCCCAATGATGCAAGGTGACAGATTTTCTTTCTATTATCTTGGTAGGTTTTCTGACCATGTGTATTCCAATTTCCATCCAATGTTAGGGAGGATCTAACACTTATAATATACATGCGCATTTGATTCCCATATCGAAACATGTGCCTCATCCGTCATTTCCAATGATCCGCACCCAGATACCCAAAATAGTGGTGTGGAGGACAACCCTGAACCCTGAACCCAAGATAGTTCAGAATGATAAAACAACTATGAATATGCGGAAAACTAGTTGAGTTATCAATTCACATACACCTTCAGAATTGGAACAATGATATAGCATAAGAAAAAATTAACTTTAGTAATGGGGAAAAACATAACAGTACAACCAACACCGTTTGAAAGATTGAGAAATCCCTTATGCTGGAGTTCTGAGAAGAACTGTGAAGCAGAATCCTGTATCCTAGGTGACTAAAAGATCTAATAAGAAACAAATGCATTTATACCTGCAAGAGCACCAAGACCCAGTTTCAGAAACGATAAGACTTCCATAACAGTCTTAAGTGACTATTCACAATACTGCCACTATTGACATTGCTGGTTGTGGATGTGCACAGGGAATGCTAAATGTCACATGCACAAGGTCTCTAAGGTGTGACACACGTCACTGAGAGGTGTACATGCAGGCTATTGAAATGTGCACACACATTTCACTGAGAGGTGTGCATGCAGGCTGCTGAAATGTGAATGCACAGTCCGGAACTAGGCACACACAATAGGAACTTACTACGCAAATTGTTATAGAGGTCTTATTGTTAAGTAGGGGCATTGCCCCTTAACCCCACCCGTCAGGATTGACGGAAGACCACTAAGGGCACTGCCTCTTGAATCCTCTTGAATGGCACCATGCAAATTCATAATCGCCATACCTTGTCCTAAAGATCGTATTGTGGATGTTTTTTTCCTGGAATCTAATTTGTGGATGTTTTTATCCTGGAATCTAATTTGATGATAGCCCGATCTCAAATCAATTTTTGAAAATAACTTTGCCCCTCGCATTTGGACAAACTAGTCATAAATTCGAGGCAATGGATGCTTGTTCTGCACTGTAACTTTATTCAGCCACTTGTAATCAATAAACAACCTAAGAGTTTCATCTTTATTTTTCGCAAACAAAACATGTGCCCTCACGCTTGGCCAAACATACCTTTGTCCATCAACTCTTGCAATTACATATCCAATTCCATTGCTTCTTGGGTATTCATCCTATAAGCAGCCTGGGACATTGGTGCAACTCCACGTATGAGGTTAATTGAGAAATGAATGTCCCTATTTGGAGGAAGTCTTCGCACATCATTCATAAATATATCACTAAAATTTTGCACGCAAGAAAATCTTCGAGTTTTGGGCCTTTGTCTTCTACTAGTTCCAATATGTGGTCTACATACAATTGGCACCCCTTTTGGAAATATTTCTTCATTTACAATATGGAAATATGCTTTATGGAGATTGCCCTTGGAATGTCTCACTATATTTTGAATTTCCATCATCAATACAATCAAATGTTTTGTTGTAGCAATTAAGTTTATCTCAGGGTATTTTCAAGTAGTTCATTCTAGTGAGGACATCATAAGAACCAAGTGATAAAATATTGACGTTTGCATGTGAAAAGAGGTTGAATACCACTATGGGTAGCTCTCCACCATTCCACTAACCTTTCTCTTGGTTCTAGTGGCTAGCTAGACTAGCAATGGCTTACTATGCTTACATTTCTTAAGAGCACAAGTTCTAGTTGCAAGCTTTGTCCCACTTTTGGCTAGTTGATTTTGTTGGAAGTTCCTTGGAATGTTCCTAAAGATAGGAGGCTTGAAGTATTTCTTATGTTGGTTTAGCTTCTCTCTTTTATTTCCCTTACAACTTTTTTGAAAATCCGACTTTCCCTTATTCAACTCATAATAGTATTTTTCCTTCATGGCCACCTCTTCACGTGTCTCAGGCCCATCAATTTTAATCATGTACCTATAGGATTGAGGAGGTCCACTTGAAAGAGTTGATTTTTTACATTCTTGTGTTAGATATAATTGTCATACTTCAACAACTCCTAGAATTTGGTTATATGCTCATCCATGGTCACTTGCCCCAAATTTCAGTTCATGGAATTCTTGTACCTTTCCTTCATAATAAAAATAAAAAAGGTACTTTTGTTGAAAGCATTGCTTGAATTGTTTGCATACAATATTTCATTCATTAACTTCTTTACTTATCGAAGGTGATCCCACTAAATAAAAACTCAACCACTTATAGATTAGATATGGTAACTCTAGCCTTCATGTTTCCAATGGTAGTTATGAACTTGGAAATATTTTCTTATTACAAGAAACCAAGCTTCATCTTCGTGTCTAGGCCTGATCTCACCATCAAATATGGGTGGTTGTGTTGTGGAATTGTCCCTGTGAGTTGTCTCTAAGAGGTCTCTTCCTCCTATGACTACTTGGAGAAGATTCTAGACTACTCAAGGAGTCCTCAATTGTATATGATTCACTAAAAGATGATTATGAGAAAGATGGTTTGTTTGTCACATCTCAAAAGGATCTTGCACTATGCGACATGCTCCACAAATGCACTCTTGAGTTGCTCCTACTCTAATCGACATTATTAGAATTTTGTCTGTGTTGTTATTGCCTTTGTATGTTTGTCAAACGTTGAAGCATGGTTGCATTAAACTAGTTCTGCTCGTCTTGAGCTTTGATTAACCTACGATTGTTAGTGTTGGATCTTCAAATTTCCACCATCAAGCTCGTCATGGTCTCTACAATGTCATGAGGGGTCTCTTGGTTTCTACATACAATGGACAAAGGTTCTGCATTCCCAACATGCATATATTTATCCATGGTATCTACTTCAAATTCATAGGATTCTTGTGCATTATCTATGATGACAATTGCTTAGCCTAATCAAATCTAATCGCTTTGTTGTGATGATTATTATCAGAAAAATGGAACTGTTGCTACAAAACTAAACCTTTAGTTGCTTTTCCCTTGGATAGAGCTTTCCAACAACTTGTCCAAATTGGATATCAAAGCCAAAAGTTAAAACCTCTAGAAGATGACATATAGTTATTTTTGTAACTCCAGTATAGCAACTAAGTGTTTGGATTGAACTGCAAACTGTGAGCAATAGCATTTTATTAGACAACAATAATGAAAAACATTATCATCATCCAACTTTGTTATAGTTCTACACTTGCATGTCATACACAAAATTCCTTTCCCCTCATTTTCCATACGAACTTTAGCTTATTTTCCCTCTAAATTGCTTGTGGTACAAGAGCTTGGCATGTTTATCCATCCATTGGGTGTCTAGGGCCTATAGTGCCTTCAAGCTTATATGGTCCAAGTTCACATGGGTGGCCATACCTTCGTACTTAGTTCTCTCTCCTTGGGCTTGTTACAATGCAAACTAGCATGTGAAATTAAATCCCAAAAGAACAATGCTAGCCCATGAGCAACTTAGAGGGGTTACCCATTGTCTCCTCAATAAGTCCCTCTCTACACTTTAGGTTGGCTCTTCTCCAACTCAAGGGGGGATTCCTTAGGATATGATTGTTAGGCTATGACAATGAAGGGAAACGTGATGTGAACAAGTATCCTAGCAAAACAATGTTGTGTTTGTAGTATAGAAAATAAAAAAATGTGATGGAAGGACCAACATATTGTGCAAATCCAACAAGGGAAAATGGATTCAATGGGCTAGTTCAAGAGGGTGAGTTCATGAATGGTTAGGACAACAACAAAAACATACACATGCCACAATGAAAGCCCAACATGCTGAAAAATGATGTATAAATAGATTAGAAGGGCCCAAGAAGGCACCCCATCAAAACATTATTAATTAGGATGTATTAGGTAATAAAGTATTATTAGCAGCAACTCTAGAAAGATGATAGAAGCAAGTTAATACATTCATGCATAAGACATCCAAAGGGAAATTGTGGAAATATTTCTCACATAAAACGCTATCAATGACGTTAACAAACCCTTATCATATGGCACTTTGGGTTGGAATTTCATTTCATCTCTACCCTTCAAACTAAAATTTTTTGACATTTTGAGCTTTTATCTCCAACGTTTCATTAAAAGAGTTACCCTTCAACCATGAAGGTAGAATTCTTTCATTAATAATTTTTATTAAAGAATTTAAGCAATGAAGAAATTAGTTTTTATTATATACTTAACAAAAATCTAAAAAAATTACTTACCAAAAATAACACAAACCAATAATTGACACTCACCAACATTATGCAATATATACCCACCAGCATTCATATTACCTGCAATTAAAATTTGGGTTTGGGAACAGGTTTCAAAGTTCAACCTCTCAAAAAGCTAACAAAAAAAATTAATGGCGGCTTATAAAAATTGCCAAACGACAAAATTACATTTTGGAAAATTGTTTGTCGGTTTGGTCTGACGTTGTCCCAAAATATTTAGAAGTATTTGACGGGAAAAATGCCTCGTGACAGGGAAATGTCCTCAAATTCCAACACCGGTGGCACTAATCTAACAAGTTATATCAATTTTATAATTCACCAACAACATAGAGAAATAGGAACATTAAGCCACACTTGATAAGAGAAGAAACCCTTGCACTTCAATTTGCACCAAGAAACATATATGCACGAAGCTCCAACGAGAGAGCTCCCAAAATCCAACCATGACAAATGAAGCAGAGAGCCATTACAGGAAATTTCAACTCAAAATAGGCCTTTCAACCCTAATTCAAATTCCATGTCATCATGTGTTAGCTAATGAATTTGCTTTAAATTTGAAATACCGTATAGGTCTTAAACAATTTTTTAATATAAATTTGGGGATAGGTATCATAAAAAAAACTACTTTTTTTGTTCGTATTTTCNAAGCTCGTTGGATGTAGAATTAAATTCTGCGTCCAATGATTACCCACTCTGCATACTTTTGATGGTCCCCACTACCCCAAAAAACAAGAAATACCTGAAAATGTGATGATGAAACATCATCAGCACATTTTTTCAGGGATTTTTTGTTTTTTGGGTAGCGGGGTCCGTCAAAAGTATCTCATCATCACATTTTTCAGGTATTTCTTGTTTTTTGGGTTAGCGGGGTCCGTCAAAAGTATGCAGAGTGGGTACTCACTGGATGCAGAATTTAATTATGCATCCAACGAGCTCTCCCAATCGAAATTTGAGTAAAACCACATGTATATATATCGAAAATACAAACAAAAAAGTAGTTTTTTCTTTTCCTCTTCCAAAATTAATAAATATTATTTTATTATTTTCCTTAGGAGGCCCATTTTGAGTTGAAATTTCCTCTAATGAAAGCCTTATATAGCTTTAAGCTCCTCATCCTTCCATTATAAAATATGGATAAAATCCTAGATCTAGCCTAGGGTGGAGTAAACAAATACAAATACTCCACTAATCCAACAAATACAATATAATATGGTGGTCAAAGCCACATGTAGAAGTCTCCAAGATAAATAGAGCAGTGCCTCCATAAATGAAGAATAACACGTAGAAGTCTCAAACATTACCTCCAAAGGCTCTACAAAAGGTAACACTCCAAGAAAATGGTTCAATAACGAATAGAAGATCCCTAGATCTAGGGTTTGATGCCCTAGACTCTCTACCAAATGTGAAACGTCCTCCATCAAACCCATGAAGAACGTGCCTCAAGACCTCCATCATGGGGCACTAGCTCAAAAGATGGCACAAGATGCCTCCAAGGTGAATGCTCCTATAGAATAAGCCCTCCAAAGGTGGATGCTCCTAAAAATGTGGCAAGAAATGACATGAGGAGCTCCTCCAAGGTAAACGTTCTCCCCAAAATAGGGCATTGAACCATGCAACAACCCTCCAAAGTGGAATGCTCCAATAGATAAGCATGATAGTGGATGCTAGAAACTCTCATCAAGAGGACGCTGGCATGAAATGGGTACAAGTAACCTTCCCATGGTTGGAGCGTTCCATAAAAAATGCATGACATGACAAGTAAGACACCTGTAAAGGTGAATGGTCCAAGAGTGAATGGTTCTTCAAGAAGGCATGGGAAGACATGCAACAAGGCCCTCCAACAAAAAATGTCCACCAAAATATCATAGACATGAGTCAAAGGAACCTCCAATAGTGAATCCTCCCATCATAAATATGCTAGAATGAGTCAAGGTGGCCACCCAAAGCATGTATGAGAGTGAAAACAAACTCCAAAATGGAATGCTCCATGAAATAAGCATGAATAGATGCACAAGCAATCTTAAAGAAGGGAATGCTTCTTCAAACATGGCATAAAAGATGTGTAATCAATCTCCAAGAGAGGGCAACTTCATCAATGTGCATTTAAATGTCTTCCACTTAAGATTTCCACATATCAACTAACCCATTAACCAAGGAGACTGCTCATCCATAATTGAACCATCCAACTAAAGGCAAGGTGTCCACAATAGCTAACTAAATCCATGAAGAAGGGGATGACCCCATCTACAAGTCATGACATGTCTCCACATGTGCCAAGAGTGAATATCAAGAAAGGCTCTCAACCAATAACAACACCCAATGGAACTAAACTCCATCCAAGTGATAAACGGCAAGAGCGCTTCAACAAATGAATATTATGTCACCACACATGTGCTAGAATGGGGGCATTCTATGGGAAATCACCAATAATGAAGTCATCATATGAGCAAGAGCACTACAAGAGAAAGAGTGGGCCCTCATATCATCCACATAAGACATCCAGGGTAGAAGAAACAATGGCACTTCGAGAAGAATGAATCCATGCCATCAAATCATGCCAAATCACCTCCAATAAGCAAGAGCACTCTATGAAATATCCATCCATGTCAAACAACAAATCTTATATGAAGCCACAAATGCAAACCAGGTGTCATGAGCTAGAGTGCTCCACTAGGATATCTTCATATGTCACCATATCATACACCTAAACTAAGTGCTCCACGAATAATCACAGTCCATGACATGAAGAAGTTGCACCAAAGCCAAGACGCTAGGGTGCTTTATCAAAAGATGGCTGATATGACATAAGTGAGTGATGTGCAAGTGGAATGCATCAACACCATATAACGTCATTAACCAGCATCCATGTTAGAGCATACATCACATGGCTACTATTATCAAGGCTATCATGAAAATCCATCAATCATATGCTAGAGCATCATCACAACTATAGCATCAAGAATCCAAGGCGCTAATCATCTCCATGAAAACTTCAACCTCGTTGAATGTATGATAAAAATCACATGTGGATACCCATGACATAATGGGGGATAACAAGTAGCTCCAACTGACATGTTCTTGTTCTTGTTGGGAGTGCATGAGAACCCTACAATTTTGAAATGTACCTATTAGCATTGACCATCAACTACAAGAGAAAATCATGTGGTGGGATGGATAGACTCAACGTCCATAAACACCACATCACATCCAATAGTTTATTACATCAAATTTTGGCTTTACAACAAAGAAGGGTATAAGCCAAACATGCCAATTGAAAGCTAATGCTCACATGTTGAGCTTTATTCATTCTACTCTAATGCTCTCAAGAACTTATTCTTCCTACCCTACTTTAAATATGAGATAAATTAAATACTAGGTGAAATCATAAACCCAATGTAGCCATGTGCTCATCTCATTAATGTCATAGCATCTTTCCTTGTGTTTGGTCAACAAGGATACATCAAATGCCAAATAGATGCATGTTGGAATCTTCATGAAATGTAGGCTAAAGGCCAAGAAAACCAAAATCATGCCAAGAAGAGAAAGCACCATCGTAAGACTCCTCTATCCAAGTTTGGATAAGACGAGTTTAAATATCCAGTAGAATACATCATGACCTTAAATGTCATAAATCAACCCATCGCCATCATCACTACTCCCCTCAAGCAACAAGGGCTCAGAAGTCTCTTCAAATCTGCAATACTCTTAACGATCATTCTCCACATTAGTTGAACATGAGATATGACAAAAAAAATTAGAATTAAAAAAAAAAGCGTCAAATTTAGGGCTTGAAAACACCTTCTATTGGCTGGATATTATTGCAATGAAGTTCCAAATGAATAGCTTGCTGCCCAAAACAAATTTATGCATTAAAAGAGAATTTTCCAATTGAAAACACATGCCAAAAATGAGAAGAAATGGAAGAAATAGGTGGCTGGAAGTTTATATCAACAAATCCCTTCTATATCATACAATTTTCAGCCCCTAAGTACCTTTTGAATTAGGCATGATATCATGAATATATGAGGCAAAAGATGGCTGGAAATTTCTACATTTATGGGTCCTTAAATCTGCTCCATATGCCTAGAAAAATCTGCACTAAAACCATTCAAGCATGGCCAAAAATTACTCTAAAAGTTTTTTCACAAAACCCTAAAATTTTGAGGAGATAGTTGAAGCAAATCTGCAAAAATATGCTCAATATGATTCCCAAAATCATCATTAGAAATGGGGGCATATGCTGTAATTTCTCTTATAAATCCTCCAATATGTGTTAAGCCCTAAATGTTGGCACATTACCCCCTATATTGTGGCTCATTACATATTTATTGTTGTCGGCTTGGGTCTATTAGTGGCAATTGTCATTAGTGTTATTATATTAGTCATGCCAGCTTGGGTCCATTAGTTGTAAATTTGTAATTGTACCTCTTTTACTCCTATATATAGGAAGGAGCAGTGTTTTAAAAATTGGTCTGACCGGTTTCAGAACCGGCCGGTTCATTGGTTTGGTACCAAACTGGTTCAAACCGACAGGCAAACTGGATCGATGACTGGTTTGGTAACGAACCAGTCTGACCGACCGAGTTCCGATCCTGACCGGCAGGTTATGACCCATCTCATGCAATTTGTCATTTTTATTATTATTATTATTATTTTTTATTGTTTTAACTTTTAACTTTTGTTTTTTACCTAACCTAAAGGCTAATCCCTAACCTAACCCAACCCAACCCAACCCAACTATAAATAATAACAAGTTGAAGACACTCACTCACTTTTTGTTTGATGTGTGGAGTTTAGAGTGGAGCTGAGTTTGATGATGATCATTGATGATGTATTATGTAGTTGATTATGCAGCATGTTTTTTGGACTCTCCAGGCCATATAGCCTTTACTATATAGGGCCTAGCTGCCTAGGCCTCATGGATTATGCATTTTGTTCTAGTATCCTAGATATGTTACATGTATTATCATTTATGTATTGCACAGAGTACAGTCACAGACTCCATATTACTGTACAACTTTGTGCCATTTTCATATATTGACTCTTATATGGTATATACATGAGCAGATTTTGGTTATTTTGTCTTCAATGCCTTGGAATCATGGATTATAATCTTGAAAATGTTGTTTTTCATTAAAATTTAAATATTTTATGTATTTTTTAGCAAACCGATTCATTAAATTCAAATTGGCCGATTTATGACCGATTCATTATCGATTCCGATTCTGAGTTGACCCTCGACCGATTCCGAGTCTGATTCCTATTTTTAAAACTATGGGAAGGAGACATTTTCATTTGAATATATCATCTTGTCTTCTCTTATGTACTTAGTACATTGTGTAAGGAAGTTGCCCCCTTGAAGAGGCTTTCAGTTCATCTCTTTTCTTCATTCATTATTAAGGCGTGGATTGTTGTTTCTGGTCTCTTTATGCTCTTTCCATGCTCTTTTGAAGAATTTGTTTCCTAACATTTGGTTTCAAAGTTTGGACACTTCCAAAACAAGACATATTGGAATTTTCACTATAAGTTTTTTTCTACAAAGATTCAAACAGCGAAACTAGGAATCCATCTAGAAAATAGGTCGAGCTATCTAGGGTAAAAATTTTAGATCCTAACTCATTACAGGTTCAGAGTTATACCCAGTGGGAGGTAGGGTTTTTTACTAGTCCAAAAATTAGTCTAAAACAAGTGTTCTGGGAAAAATAGTTACATCTGGGACATTCTAGATCCAAGTTGGGTGAGACCTATTGCATCAGAAAGAAGACAACCCATAGTATTGGTGTTAGCAATTTCAGACTCGGATTTGAAAATTTGGACACGTGGTAGGTTGTACACTCTCACTCTTCTAAAAAGGCCAAAAATAACAAGTGTTGGGAAAATTGTCACAACTTTTTATTGACACATTCAAATTCAACTAGAGTTAAGGCATTGGAAAAAGGACATATCGGGCTACCAAAATCCGAGATTTCAGTCTCAGATTGGGCCGAAATTTCAAGTTTTTCTCAGTTGGAAATTACTCTTCAAATCAGGGTTGGAAAAAGGTAGGTCATTTTAAATTTGAAATCACTTTTAATAAAAAGATCTATTTGAGGTGAATACAAGGTGTTAGCACCATTTCTGGGCCAAGTAATTGGTAAGGGATTTGGCCAATAATGGTGGAATAAGGTTTGTAAAATTTCATATCACATGACCTTATGGTTTTTTGATGAGGATTTGCAGGTGTTTGAAGGGATATTTCTAGGTTAGGAATGCAAAATACTTAAAGAAATTTTGATTTTCAACCTTGAAATGCATATAAATGAAGAAATTCGCCCTTAGTTGAATGTTGACAGGAAATGGACGGCCTAGATGCGTAGCACAGAAGATCAAAGGCTAAAATTCATTTCCACACAAGAAAAGTCGGGAGTGGAAGTGCGAAAGAAGTAAAAAACTTGGTTATATAAGTGGTAAGCCCAACTTCCGTTTTCCGCAGTCCAGATCTGATGGCTCAGACCTTTTCCGCATAGATCGACGGTGCAGAAAGGAAAAAGCGAGAAGAAAAGTGGTGGAAATCCAAAAGCGAAAGATACAAAGGTTTGGTCATAGAGAGTTAGAACTTTCGCCTTCCGCATATCGCAGTTCGAGATCCAATGGCTTAGATCACTTCCGCCAAAGATCAATGGTCCGGAAAAGAACAAAGGGGCAGAGATCAGAAAGCGAAAAATCTAAGGATTTGGACGTGAAAAGTTGAAGTTTCGTTTTCCGCTTTCCGAAAAAGTGTGGAAGCGGAAAGGCAGAGGCGAAAAACAGAAGATTTTGGTTGTGAAAGGGAGAAATTCTGCTTTCCGAAATCCGCTTTCTGCTAAAGGCGGAAACGAAAAGCCGAAAGAGGAAATGGCAGAAATTTAGTCGTGAAAAGGTGAAGGCCCACTTTCCACGATCCGCAAGATCGACGGTCCAGAAAGTCTCAGTTGAAGATCAACGGTCCAGAAGGAAGGGAAAGATCGGAAAACGGAAATATGAAGCTTTGGTTATGAAAAAGTTAGAACCACGCATTCCGCGGCCCATATTCCAATCTCAAATCAGGGGCTGAGAATGAATCCCACACATATCAACGGTACGGAAAGAAAGAAAAGGCAGGAAGAAAGAAAAGGGCGGAAAGGAAAGTTGGAAGCCCGTTCTCCGTCTTCCGCAGACCCCAGATCGACGACCCATAATGAGTATGGCGGAAATCAACGGTGGAGATTGATTTTGCCAAGATAACTTGCACACTCAAAGTTAGAGAGTGCCTGCGCAATGGAAAACGTATATAAATGACGTGTCCTTTTCCTATTGGATATCGTGCTTGGTACTCAGAGATGCAAAGGTCCATTTTGGAGCGCAATGGGGTATTTTTCAAAGGTTGGGATCTAAGGATGATGAAGATCAACGGCTTAGAATTGATTTTGTTGAGTAAAGATAAAAGGAAGATTGAGGCTGTTGCAGGCCGTTGGAGGTGCTTTGAACCAATCATTTTCACAAGTGAGCCTGAAAACCTGTTGTCAAAATCTCCCAAAATTAATCCATCATGTGTGTTCCTGCGTGCTTGTATGTTTCAATTTATGATCATGGCGGATCCGCCAGATCAGCATTTTGTTAATATTTCCAGTCTCATGCTGTAACTGTTTTTGCTCTATTTTGAGTTTGGTCTTGGGAGCTTAGGATACTATAAATATACCCTCAATAGAGGAAGACAGGGTTGGAACCCGTGAGAAATTTGTGTTATGCATTTTGTGATCTATTGCTAATAAAATTGCAGAGCCGAATGCTTGCTTGTGGCTGTAGAGATTCCTGTGTATTTCATAGTTACAGTCTGTCATTTCCTTTCCTATGTGCATGTCTTTTCCTGTTAAACTCGCCATTATGTGTTCTTCATATCTGGAATAAGTGTATAATAGCTCAGAAGTCATATTGTTATGCTCTGGCTATTGTTTCAGGTATTCACCAAGCTTTCTTTTCAAAATTGATGCAGAATTCATCTTTTAGGTGCTCTATGTTGATGGACTGTTCTTGTTCTTTCTTTATCACCGGACAAACTTCTATTTGACTGTAACCGAGTGCTACCTTGCCTTTGTGGATTTCCACTTGCAAAATGTTTTGTAATTCATGAATGTTTATGACTCCGTAGCCCAATGTATGCTTGCTTTGTTTCAACCACAATTAAAATCTGAAAGTTTATTTTACTTTTATATCAAGCCCTGTTAAAACTCTATGAGAGATCCCTCTCTAGAAAGGAAGAAGCCAACTCCCTTTCTTAAAGTGGTTTTACTGCTACCTTAGGATTTACCTTCTACAACCTTGGGTGCATTCTGAGTGCTAACACAAGGTGTGATATATATTTATATTGTTCAAAATGCCACCAAAAGGAAGTGGGAAAAACGATACTCCAATCAAGCAACCTGAGTATTCATCCTTGACCTATGATGAAAGTGAAGACTTACCTTTCTGGTGTCCAAGTTGGAAGATATGATTAAAGGGTCTATGAAAAGGATTGATTTGCTTAATTTAGAGGAGAATATTATGGGACATATGGATAATAAGATGGAGGAAAATATGAGAAGGATTGCTAGTCTCATACAAAATTCAAAGTAAAATATCCCTACAGGTGATGATGTGTCCCACAATACTCAGGAAAATAAAGATAGCGTTCATGTTGAAAAACCTTCCATTAATAAGAATATTCCAAGAGGAATTGATTCTAATAATGTAAGTAACCTGGGATGGTCCCCAAGGGGTATCCAACTCCCCAAGATTGACATGGGAAAGTTTGATAGTGAGGACCTGAGGACGCCATAACATGGATATTCTAGATGGAGCAATTCTTTGATATACACCAAGTGCCAAATCTCCAAAAGGTACCTATTGCATCTTTACATTTAGAACCTAATCAGTTTGTGTGGTGCCAATGGCTTTTTGAACGCAAAAAGAACTCCGTTATCTCTTGGTCCATTTGTATAGAAGAGTTGATATCATACCATGATGATGTTAAGAGCAATTCCTTCTTTACATAATTGATAAATCTAAGGAAAAAAGGTCCAGTAAGCGAGCACAATCAACAATTTTAAAAGTTGAGTCTTAGAGTGGACGACATACCAAATGATAAATTGTTGGATATCTTTATTGGAACCTTGAAGGATAACATCCAACATGAGGTGTGCCTCTTTGAACCAACATCCTTAGAGAAGGCTTTCATGGTGGCAAGGAAGGTTGAAAGTAAAAATATGGCGATGGCTACTAAAAGGACCACTTCTTACACATATAGAGAGAATAATGTTCCTTCTTCTAATGCACCTCAGAGGTTGACACCCCAACAATTGGATGAAACAAGGGGAAAAAATCAATGCTTTAATTGTGGCAGCAAGTACAATAAGGGATATAAGTGTGGTGGAAATAAATTATTCTATATAGATTGTGAAGAGGAAGAAGCAAAAGAACAGGAACCATCTCAAGCTAAAGAAATAGAAGATATTACTTCCACCATATCTTGTCATGCATTGGTTGGAATTAGCACTTCCCAAACTCTCAAGATCGGAGGATATATCAAAAAGAAAAAGGTAACAATGTTGATTGATTCTAGTAGTACTCGTAATTTCATACATTGTAAACTAGCCAAAGCTTTCAATTGCTTTGTATATTCAACACTATAGTTTCAAGTAATGATTGCAAATGGAGGAACAATCAATTGCTCAAGGAAATGCCATAATATCAACTTACTATGGGGGAATATGTATTGAATAGTCCAATGATTTCTATCCCAATGGATGGTGTTGATGTTGTATCAGGGGTTCAATGGTTACAATCATTGGGAAGAGTGGCTTTTAATTTTCAAAAACTTTTCATGAAATTTTCATGGGAAGGAAAATAATTTGAATATTTAAGGGGTATCACAAGGAAGCCAAGCAAGGTGATAAGCTCTAATGGTATGACAAAATTGTTGAAAAAGGGACATCAAGGTGTAATTGCACAATTATGCTCACTAGATGTTCAAACATCTAAGCTTCCTATTCACATGAATCTCCAAAGGGTCATTGATATGCACTCCAAGGTATTTGAAGATATTCCAAAAGGCCTTCCACCTACTCAAGAATTTGATCATTTTATTCACTTAATTCCAGAAAGTGTTCCTCCTAACATCAGACCTTACAAATACCCCTATGGCCAAAATAATCAAATTGAGCATATGGTTGAAGAAATGTTCGAGGGTGGCATAATTAGACATGGCCAAAGTTCTTACTGTGCACCAGTGTTAATGGTACACAAGAAGGAGGGCTCATGGCGTATGTGTCCAGATTACATAGAGCTCAACAAGATCACCATTAAAGATAAGTTTCCCATTCCCGTCATTGATGAATTGTTGGATGAACCACATAGAGCAGTGTACTTCACAAAGTTGGATCTTTGTTCAGGGTATCATCATATTCGAATGAAGGAAGAAGACATCCCTAACATTCATAACTCATGAAGGTCATTATGAATTTTTGGTCATGCCTTTTGGCCTTACAAATGCACCTTCCACATTTCAAGGTTTGATGAATTCCATTTTCAAGCCCTTCCTTAGAAAATGTGTGTGAGTATTTTTTGATGATATACTAACCTATAGAAAGTATTGGGAAGAACATGTTCACCATGTTGACAGGGTGCTACAACTACTTAAGGAGCAACAACTATATCCAAAACCTTCCCAATGTTTCTTTGGGGTAAAGGAGCTATAGCATTTGGGTCATTTTGTATCTCATGAAGGTGTCAAGGTAGACCCTAACAAAATTAAAGCCAGGATGGATTGGCTGATTCCCAAAAACTTGAAGAATCTTAGATGATTCTTAGGTTTGACAAGGTAATATCGCAAGTTTGTTCGGAACTATGGAAGAATAACATCACCTTTAACAACATTATTGAAGAAGGAAGCATTTTCTTGGACTCTAGAGGCAACTCGAGCTTTTGAACAACTTAAAGATGCAACGTGCAAAGCTCTTGTTTTGACCACACCAAACTTTACAAAAACCTTCATTTTGGAATGTGATGCCTTAGGAAATGGAATCGATGTTGTTCTAATGTAAGAAGGACGACCCCTTGCTTTGAAAAGTTGACCAATCAAGGGGAAGAGCTTACAAAAACCCATTTATGAGAAGGAAATGATGCCAATACTATATGCACTTAAGCAATGGCGTCCTTACCTAATAAGTAGGCACTTCAAGGTCAAAATAGATCATAATAATCTTAAATACTTCTTGGAACAGAGACTATCTTCAAAAGAGTAACAAAAATGGGTAACCAAGATGTTGGGCCATGACTTTGAAATCATTTATAAAAAAGGGAAGCAAAATGTGGTGGCATATGCACTCTCCAGAAAAGATGAGGATGTTGAGGCATTACTTTCTGCGATTTCGATTAGACAACACTATTGGGTAGTAGAAGCAAGGGAAGGATGGAAGAATGACCAATCTGTGTGGATGCTCATTCAAAAGCTACAGAAGGATCCCAAAGTATCAAATAATTTTGTGTGGAAAACTGATTCATTATGGTATAAGATTGCTTATATGTATGTAAGAACTGTCAACTCAAACAAAAGATCTTTTTGGAATTACACACCTCTCCTATTGATGAGCACTCAAGATTCCTAAAAAAGTACCACAAGGTAAAGAAGGAATTTTCTTGGGAAGGTTTTAAATCTGATGTTCAAAGGTTCATGGTAGAATGTTTGGTTTTCCAACAAAATAAGGTTGAAACAGTTAATATCCCTGGTTTTTTACAACCATTAAAAATACTGTGTCAGCATTGGGAGGATGTTTCAATGGATTTTATCACATGTCTACCCAAGTAAGAAGGGAAGAATGTTATTATGGTGATTGTTGATAGACTCACAAAGTATGCACACTTTTGTGGACTCTCTCAACCTATTAATGCAAGTACAGTTGTTGCAGTCTTCATGGAAATCCGAAGATTATTGTCAGTGATCAAGATCCAATTTTCAGTGGAAAATTTTGGACTGAACTATTTTCTTGTTTGGGTACCTAGTTGCCTCACAGTTCATCCTAACATCCTCAATCCAATGAGCAAAATAAGATAGTGAACAAATGTTTAGAAGGCTACCTTCGTTGCTTTGCATTTGACAAACAAACACAGTGGGTGAAATGGTTGTTTGTGGAAGAATGGTGGTACAATACTTCCTTCCATACGCCATCAAAAATGTCTCCATTTATGGCACTTTATGGATACCATCCTCCATCCATCACATTTCCCTTAAAAGGAAAATCTAAAGTTCAAGTTGTGGAAGATCACCTAGAGCACCAACGAGAAGTTCTCCAGTTACTAAGGGACAACCTGGCTATGTCAAAAAACTGGATGAAACAACAAGCAAATCAACATAGCAATGAAAGGAGTTTTGAAGAAGGGGATTGGGTATTTTTGAGGCTGCAACCTTACAAACAGATGTCCCTCAAGCAACTAAACAAAGACAATAAATTAACACCCAAGTATTATGGTCCTTATAAAGTGTTGCAAAAGATTGGTAGTATGGCTTACAAATTGTAGCTCCCTTTATTTTTCAAGGGCACGCCCAATTTTCCATGTTTCTTGCTTAAAGAAGGTAATAGGAAACAAGATCTCAATTCAAACTATCTTGTCAGAGCTTGATGAAGAAGGAAAAGCCATATTGGAACCTAAACAAATTACGGAAATAAGAACCAAACAATTACGCAATCAGGTTATTACTGAGTACCTCATCAAGTGGAAGAACTTACCAGTTGAAGATTCGACATGGGAAAATGAGTCCTTCATTCAAAAACATCCACAACTAATCAAGCATTGAGGACAACACTTGTCTGAAGGGGAAGACCATGTTAAGCCCTAAATGTTGGCACATTACCCCCTATTTTGTGGCTCATTACGTATTATCGATGTCGACTTGGGTTTATTAGTGGTAATTGTCATTAGTATTATTATATTAATGTCAACTTGGGTCCATTGGTTGTAATTGTACCTCTTTGTCTCCTATATAGGATGGAGACCTTTTAATTTGAATAATCTCATCTTGTCTTATCTTATGTACTTATTACATTGTGTAAGGAGAATGCCCCCTCGAAGAGCCTTGCTATTCATCTCTTTTTCCTCATTATTAAGGCGTGGATTACTTTTTTGGTCTCTTTATGCTCTTTTCATGCTCTTTGGGGGAATTTGTTGCTTAACAATATGCTTAGATGTTCCAAAGGCTCAAAATCTACAATTTCGTCATTAGATGCTTCATTGAAATTCCATGAAATTCCATTTTCAATCCCTTAACACACTACAAGTCTCATAGATGGGATCCCCAAAATATTACATGTATTCCATGTCCCTATCATGATAAAAAATGAAATATAGCATCTATGTCTTCATAAAGAATGCAACATTTCCTACTATTGAAGCATGATATCCATGGAATTTGAAGCCATACTCATCAAATTTTTCAATAATGATGTTATCATAGTCATGTGGATAATCAAATTGAGGATAAAAATATGGATCCACATCCCACCATATTTGGTCAAAATAAACATCTGAAATTCATGCATATGATCTACCTCATACCAAAACAAATGTGGAGTCACCAAGATGAACTTGAAAGCCTTCAAATTAATGAGTGTGCTCCCTTCTCTACATCCAACAATGTCTTCAAAATCCGCAAGGGACAAGAGCTTCGTCTCTTCATGGAGACGCCATGTGAGAAGAAAAATCCGCAATAAGAATCTCTCACAAATGTCGTGAATGTAGCAAGATTGCAAATTTTAAGAAATTGACTTTATCCCCAACAATGATGCCAAAATGTCATAATATAAACTTGCATGCAAAATTAAAGCACAAAAGAACAATGCTATCCCATGAGCAACTTAGAGTGGTTACCCACTATCACCTCAATAACTTCCTCTTTACACATTAGGTTGGCGCTTCTCCAACTCAACATGGGCTTCCTTAGGATAGGATTGCTAGGCTATGATAATGAAGGACAAGGTTGATGTGAAGAGATAGCTTAGCAAAATGATTTCCTTTGTAGTATAGAAAATTAAGAAAGGTGATGGAAGGACCAAGAGACTAGTGTCAATTCAACAAGGGAAAATGCAGTCAAGGGGCTAATCCAAGAGGGAAAGCTCATGAATGGTTAGGACAACAAAGGATTCATACACATGCCACAATGAAACCCTAACATACTAAAAATTAATTTTAGAAATAGACTAGGAGGGCCCAAGAAGGTGCCACATCAAAACATTGTTAATTAGGGTGTCTATTATGCGGTGTCATCAAATTGACCGACCTCGAGAACTGATGTCAGACCAAAATCAGAAAAAAAAACCAAAAAAAAAGGACCACAAAACCAATCGACCAAATTATACATAAAATATTCAAAATTTCAGACAAAAAAAAACGGACCACTAAAACCAATTGACCAATTTATACATAAAATATTCAAAATTTGAAAAAAATATATATATTCATGTGCATCCATAAGAATTCAAACCATTATACACAAATATGAAATTTCTCATGTATATAGCAAGTAAGAGTGCATACAACCAAAATAGCACCGAATGCAATCCATATCTTAACCAAAGTACATCAATAAATAGGCTATAAACTAAGGATTCTTCATGAACTAGTTTTGAGGCCACCAATATCAATCTAAACAATCAACACCACCAACATCAAGGTACATAGAGGGGTTTATGTGCTTCAATAAATGTCAATCTAATACCCTCGCACAAGATAGAATCCAGTGGAAACATTGCAATCTTGAAATCCTAAAAACTGCTAAGCCTGTTGAATTATGAATGGGATAAAAAACTCTACCTTTTGCATTTGAAGTACAATGAGGTTGGAACCACTCTTAAACACCCTCAAACAATTAATGGTAATGTTAAAAATTTAAGTAAAAGAACTAGAAAATGAAAGATAAGGAAAATGTCAACTTTTACTTTAAGAATTTAATATTACAATTTAATGTTACCGATAATTACCAAGGTTAGGTTTTTGGCTATTAGAGTAGGCTTTTCTCCCTTTATATAGCATTAGTAGGGGCCTAGAGTTTGTTTCCCCCCCTCACTTAATGTTTTGGTTTTTTTAAGAAAAAAATAATTAAAATATTGAAAAAACTTGTATGAGTTGCATACATAGAACCGACAAGTTTCGTTCGGACCGATCGATTTTGAGCAGGGAGGCCATTTCCAGTTTAGTGCCCCGGTTTAGGTCGGAAAGGATTGTAAACTGATCGAATCATCCAGTTTTGTCAAAACCAACCTGGTTTTGATAACACTAGTAGCAACAACTCTAGAAAGATGGTAGAAGTAAGTTAATATATTCAAGCATAGGACATCAAAGGGATATAGTGGAAATATTTATCACAAAAAACCCTTCTAATGAAGTTAACAACCCCTTATCATGTAATCAAACAAATTTTATCAATGCGACAATTCACCAACAATATAGAGAAATAGGAACATATAGCCAAACTTTGATAGGAAAAGAAACCCTTACACTTCAATTTGCACTAAGAAAGATATATCCATTAAGCTCCAAAGAGAGATTGCTCCCAAAATTTAACCATGACAAACAAAGAAGAGAGAAAAGCCTTATATGGCTTCAATCTCCTTATCCTTCTAATAAAATATGAATAAATTATTAGTTCTAGCCTAGGGTGCAATAAATAAATAAAAAATACTCCACTAGTAACTCCAACAAATACATTATAATATGGTGTCCAAAGCCACATGTACAAGTCTCCAAGATAAATGAGAGGGATACCTCCATAAATGAAGAAAGATAACGAGTAGAAGTCCCAAACATAGCCTCCAAAGGATCTCCAAGAAAATGACCCAATAAGTAATAAATCAACCATTGACTTAGGGTTTGACCCCCTAGATCTCCTCGAAATACAAAACGCCATCCATTAAGCTCTTGAAGGATGTGCCACAAGACCTCCATCATGGAACTCTAGCTCAAAAGATGGTGCAAGATGATCTATGAGATGCCTCCAAGGTGAACACTCATAGAATAAGGCTTCCAAACTATGATGCTCCTCAAAAAGTGGCAAGCAATGATATGAAGGGGTTCTCCAAGGTGAATACTCTCCTCAAAATAGGGCATAGAAACATGTAGCCACCCTCCAAAGTGGAATGCTCTGATAGATAAGCATGACAATGGATGTTAGAAACCCTCCTCATGAGGATGCTCCATCATAATGCCATGAAATGGGTGCAAGTAACCTTCACATGGTGGAGTGTTCCAAAAAAATTGCATGAGATGACTAGTAGGTCACCTTTAAAGGTGAACGCTCAAAGGGTGAATGCTTCCTCAAGAAGACATAGAAAGACATGCAACAAAGCTCTCTAACAAAAAATGTCCAAAATACCATAGACACGGGTTAAAGCAACGCCTAATAGTGGGTCATCCCATCATAGATGTGTTAGACTGAGTCAAGATGGCTCCCCAAAGCATATATGAGAGTGAAAACAAACACCAAAATGGAAGACTCTGTGGAATAAGCATGAGTTGTGCAAGCAATATCAAGGAATGGAACACCCCTCCAAACATGGCATAAAAATATGTGTAATCGATCTCCAAGAGACGGTGGCTTTGAATGGAACACCCCTCCAAACATGGCATAAAAAGATGTGTAATCAATCTCCAAGAGACGGTGGCTTTGACTTCATTAATGTGCAATGAAATGTCCTCCATTAAAGATGTATGCATATCAACTAACCCATGAACTAAGGATACCATTCATCCATACTAGAAACATCCAACTTAAGGCAAGATATCCACAATATCTAACCAAATCCATGAAGAAGGGGATGACCCTATCTACAAGTCATGGCATGCCTCCATGTGTGCCAATAGTGAATATCAAGGAATGCACTCAACCAATAACAATACCCAATGTAACCTCGATGCTGTCCAAATGATAAACATGAGAGATCTCCAACAAATGAATGTTATATGTCACCACACATGTGCTAGAATGGGGGAGCTCTATGGGATATCCCCAATAATGAATTTATCATATTAAACATCTTGCTACAAGAGAAAGGCCCCCCATATCATCCATATATGTCATCCAAGGGACAAGAAACAACGACGCTTCAAGGAGAACCAATCCATGCAATCAAATCATGCCAAATCACCTTCAATAAGCAAGATCACTCTAGGGAATACCCATCCATGTCAACCAACAAATGCTATATCAAGCCACAAATGTGAACCATGTTTCATGAACTAGAGTGCTCCACTAGGATATCTCCATATGTCACCATATCATTCATCTAAACCAATCGCTCCATGAAAAAGGATAGTCCATGCTGTGAAGAAGCCATATCAAATCCAAGCTGCTAGGGCACTTCATCAAAAGAATCCTGATATGGCATGAGTGAGTGATGTACAAGTGGAATACATCATCATAGTATAACCTCATCAACAATCATCCATATGAGATCATACATCTGGCATAGCTACTGTCAACAAGCATATCATGAAGATCCATAAATCATATGCTAGAGCATCATCACAACTATAGCATCAAGAATCCAAGGCATAATCATCTCCATCAAAACCGCAACCCCGTTGAATGTGTGATAAAAATCACTTGTGGACACCCATGTCAAAATGGGGGTAACAAAACCCACAAGCATATTTTCAATGGTTGGCATTGTCCTTTGGTTATCTACCTTTTATGTTGTCCTTTTATGCAAAAGGGTAGAGGACAGAGAGGTTACACCTCCCTTTTCCTTATCTTGCATTCTCTTCCACATTGATGTGGTCCCCCATTAACTTGCCTCTGTGTTCACATAGTGACAAGGAGCGTAGAGGGAAAAAAAGAAAAGTAACTTCCCCTCTTAAAGCTCATGTAGCATTGGCTTCAAACCCCATTTGGACTATAGGAAGAGACTTCAACCCATCCCAATGTGCACTCTCCATCCAACTAGGACATAGTAGATTACTCCACGTTTGCACAAGGGGATAACTCCAATAACCATTTTTTATTTTGTGAGCACAAGGTGCAATGAGATCAACTCGGTCCTGATGTAGTTTATAGCTCTTGCCATGTGGAGAGACAAGTCTATCCATTCATCTTCCATGAATTTGGCCCTCTAATCCATGTTTATTCACAAAAACATGATGCAATTGGTTTCTTCAAATTTGAACACCGAATCTCAGCCATTATTACTAGGGTGTTTACTCAAAAAAATGGCATGCATGTTATAATTCCCTTCATACACCCCCAAATATTTCAATATTGAACCCAGGAGCTTTTATACCACTCTTTAGTGTCCTTGTCCATGTTCTTACAACAATAGAATGGGAACCCACTTTGAAATATTAAAATCTAGGGCTAATTAACAACCCTAAATTTACCATTAAATAAAAATGTGGCCATTACCATTGTGATTAACCATTTAAATGGGCCTTGACTTCCATTAAATTCCCAATGGACTACAAAAGCATGTATGAGTGCATATAAAATAAATGTAGCAAATTAATCAAGCATGGAAGAACTAAAAATGTGACAAAGACATGGCCATTCCATTCTTAAAAAATATTCACACACATGTACCATGCACAATATAGATAGATAGATAGATTTCCATAATATAAAATAGAATTGATTTGCAAGTTTATGAACAAAGATAGAAGACTTATCTTTTAACAAAAGGTAATCCAAGAAATTAGCTATGATGAGCAAACTTCCAACCAGCCATAGGCATCTAAAGAAAATGCCAGCCACAAGTCAAGTTATGAGGCCACTAAAGCAAAGGAACCAATTGTTAGCTTATAGAACCCATATCAACCCATTGCTTCCAAGACTCTGTTGTTGCTGCTCACTATTGAGCCGTTCCTGCACCTCATTCAACCATTAATCAACCATGGCACTCTCTTCCACTATCATACCCAACATATGGTAAGGTCTTTTGTTCAACAGTTCCTCAGAAATTTCCTTTCTCTCCAAAGCATTTCAATGTAGGCAGAAAGAGTCCAATTTGTATATTGCCTTCAAGGAATAACCTAGCATGGAAATACAATGGCATTGTTACACCTCAAAGTATTTGCAGCGTTCCCTACAGGTTCCCTCGGGGAAGGGCTTATTTTTTTCTATGTAAAGGCCAAGATTTGAGCAGAGTGTTGATTTGGGGCTAAATACCCTTGATCTTCTCATGGATGGTCCACTTGGTTTCCACCTCTAGGAGGTGCTTTCCCTATAGGGGTTGGTGCCCTTGGTTGGCTAATCACTTGGACACATGAACACACTCATTTATTTTCCATATAGTGATAGCATGTGTTTAGCACGCCTTATTTGCTCACTTGGACCTACTTTACCCCTCTTCTAGGCTGTGAACCCACAAATTGTGCTTCCTTATTGAAGAAGCCTACATGGATAATGAAGGAGGACGTTGAGGGTACACATATGTTGGGGTTTGTTGGGGCATGACGTCCTCCTTTTGGCACACCTAGCACTTGGTGTAGCCTAATTGCACTTTTATATTGCTATTTTATGTCCTTTTAGTGGCTTAGCCCCCAAATATGTGGGTGAGCAAGCCAAAATGTTATATTTTCACATTATCTTGTAAGCTAATAACTTAAAATTAGGTGAGGCTAGTCTTATATAAATAGTGCATCACTCTCATTAGAAAAACACAACAAGATATGGGTTCATTATGAGATCTTTTATTTTTCTACTAGTGTATTGGAGCTCTTGATGTTATGCCCACCTCTCTTGGGATGATCTTCTTTTCTTGAAGGTTGATTGAAGTGACATTTAGGGTTTCTATTGCACATGTTATTGGTTGATGCTAGAATGGTTGTACTAACTCAAGCACATGGTGACCTAGGACGAAATTCTACGTATCTTTGTTAAAGAATCATTAAATTATATTTTGACCTAGTTTAATGATGCTTTATGGTGCATTACTCTTATGTGTTCAGGTTTCTTGTTGATATTTTGTTAACCTAGCATTGTATTGGTCCTTGGAATCCTTCGGTTTCCCTAATTATGCTTTTTTACCTAACCCTTGAGGTTGCTAGTCGATGCCCTAGTTGCAAGTACTGGTATCCATTTCAAGAGAGGGGCGTTGGTATCGATCTCTCAATTCCATAGGGATTAAGACAAGAATCGTATGACCTATCTTTTTCAACAAAATCATCTCTTTCACCAATTTTCTTGTCTTTTATTTTGCATGCATTTATATATCTTAAGAAACCCTAAAAAATTAGATAAATTTATAAAACTAAAAATATTTGGAATTTGAGAATTCTGGTCCACCCAAAAAAATCGCCCTAGTGGATTTATTCACAAATCTTGAAGGGTCTTCATTTTCCTTAGCGCATTGGGAATTGCGAAATTGCCAAAATTAGGGTTTCTGGAGGGTTTTCACATTTTTTATTGAATCAAAAGGTGTGTCATAGGCCACTTGATTACCTCCCCTTTATAACGCACTTTTATGAAGTTGTGCCTTGGGAAGTGTGAAACCCTACCTAGGGAATTGTGAGGTGCATTAAAAGTTGTGATATTGATTGATGTTGACTAATAGATTGAATTAACTCCTTTATATGTATTATGTCTTTATTATTCATAGTTGACTCCAATTAAGGCATTGATCTTGATTATAAGGCTAGTAGGAGGGTGATTGCGGGTACTCGTTACTCCATTATGTACTCTCCCCTGGGTTCAAGAGCTACCCAAAGAAATTATGTGATAATGATTGATGTTGACTGATAGATTGAATTAACTCCTTTATCTGTTTTATGTCTTTATTATTCATAGTTGACTCCAATTAAGGCATTGATCTTGGTTATAAGGCTAGTAGGAGGGTGATTGTGGGTACTCATTACTCCATTAGGGACTCTCCCCTGGGTTTAGGAGATACCCAAAGAAGTTAAGGAGGTATACTGAGGTGGCATTGGATCTTACCTCCTCTTACATGCTTTCCATCACTAGCATAAGGCCATACCTAGTCTTCTTTAAAAGGTCTGCTAGTTTGAGTGGTAACAAGCTCTAAAATAGTCAATGAGCAAATGTATCTATTGAATTTCAATACATGATAAGAAGTCCTACAAACCATAGATAGCTTTAAACTAACATCTCACAAAATTGCAAATATACAAAGCTAGATCTACAAACACATATATCACTAAAATGTACGAACAATAAATGTAGAAGAAGTCCATAGCACTCAAATCACACGTTTTCCTTTGTTAACTAAAACAAGAAATTGTTACAAAGCATGCACTCAAAATTGAATTGTTGAACACCTTACCCATCCTTTTCTTTTATAGATTAAGAAAGCAAAGAAGCTACCAAAATAACCATCCTTGTGAGCACCAAATTAGAAAAGCAAATACTAAAATTGCCTAGGGATCAATGGCTAGTTTTGCATGAATATCTTAGGAGGAATGATTAGCCTCAACCGAAGTAGGACAACTAATACACTTAAGTGTCTCTCCTTGAGATTTGCACCCTACTCTTAGAATATAATTCCTCATGCAAGGGGCACCTAATCTAAAAACGGAAAAATACTTTTTTCTAAACTAGGAAAGCAACTCAAAAATAGAAAATCACTATTATACTAAAAATAGAAAAGCACAAACTATTTCTAAATTGAACTCAAACTGCTAAATTTAGGACAACTATACTAGGAGAAAATCGAGGTTGGTGCATGCATGTTGGAGACATGCATGTGCCGTCTTACTCTCCACTTTGTTATTCTTATCTTATAACATTGTTGCACGTCATCTACTATCGCATAATCCTAACTATTGGTGCTGCCACTACACCTTAGTTGTTGAAGACAAACACTGTTAGAGAAACAAAGTAAGAAAAACCTAACACTCCCTCTTTGCTAGGAAAGTATTCTCAACCAAACCAAGTCAATCTATCAACTTCTCAAACCTCCCCTCTACTAGGGATTGGATCAAACAATTGACCATCTATGAACCTAAAGAAACATAGCCTTGGATCACTACTCCTGTTGGAATATAATTCCATCTAGACATTAGGTATTACATCATTAATTTGATTTCCCAGTGTTTAGGGATGTTGGTCCATATCTTTGTTTAGGCTTCTAATGCATAATCTAGTGTCCTGGACCCACATTTTTCCTTTTTTACCATCTTAGACATCATAGTGCCCTCTTTCCTACTTTTGCTCTTGCTTTACTAGCTAGAGCACAGTTCTTGCTTTATTCCTGTTTTTGTCCAGCTTTTTTGAGATATGACAATTTGTACAACCTTTCTCCCCGATTAGGATGAACTAGTTGTGCTAGGATCATTTTTGCATGCTTGCTACTTATTTCCTTTGTAATGTCCATTTTTTAAATTTTTACCAAAATGCCCAATTTTCCAATTTTTTCACAATTTTGGCTCTTGACTAGTTTTAGTGTCTTGGTCTCCAAATCGGCCCAATTGCTCCCAAATCTTCAGATAATGTGTATGAATGATATAATAAATTAGTTATTATGTTCAGGGATGTATTATGGCCCTCCAATCACTTCTGCAAGTCTGTACTAAATTCTGAACAAGATAGATGATTTTACTGGCAATTTTGGGCTCAAATCCCCCCCGAGGTAAGTGGTAGAAATGGCTTCCCAAATGTGCAGAAACCCACTCGAATTATTAAATTGAAGCAAGGTATGTGTAGAAGACATTATCAGAGACTCATATGCATAACCAATTGACCTCCAATGGTTGTTATCACTTCTTTCAATCAGATATAAAAAACTAGTTTTGGGCCCTTAGGGAAATGAGGTGTAGTTTGTTCCAATTGCTATGAAATTCGACCCAATGGCCACAAATTATTAGTTACTGAACATGAAACCCATAATATAATTTAATGACAGTCCATTCATTCATAAATCATCAATAGTTTATACATCCATTCAAATCCATCAAGATTACAAGAGTTTACAACAAGGTAGTGGGGAAATGGCACTGTTTCTTCATTATTGAGCAATAATACATGAGATTTCTTGACCTTTAGACCTGAGATATTTTCAAACTTAATAGCAGATAATTTACATCAGAATACAAAATACTGGAGCAAGAGAAGCTCCCTCAAAGAGATGAATAGCTCACCAAGTGCGCCTCACTCCATAGAGCTGAAATATGGTGAGAAAACTTGAGATGAAAGGAAGAACAAGCTGAACTTGATATGTCCACGAGCTGCTGTAGCTTGCACCTGTAACTTATGACTCCATTTAAGCTCCTTGAAAGACCTGAGTGGCCTCTCCAAACACTAACTAGGATGGGAATCTTTCACCCTCAAAATTGGCTAAGGCATGAACTAGTCATCCACTAGCTCTCTCTCTTCACAATAACAATTTTCACAAATGATCAAAAGGACCTTCTCATGGCTGATCCCTGCATTTTATAAACATTATTGGTCTTCTAAGGTTCCAAATCCATCCATAAACCAAATCCAAGTCAAATTGGTGTGGTTGCTCATGCTATGCCATGTGGCCTCTCTCTTCACCTTCCCTCTTCTCCCAAATTCGAGTAGGAGCCTCTTGGCCTTCTCCAACTCCCATGAGCGCCCTCTAAGATTCTCTATTCAACCCTAACATGTCAGATATGTTAGACATCAGCCTTCAAATTTGACTTGTGTCATAACTGTCATAGAATCTCCATCATTGGTGTCATAGATGTCATAAATGTAAGGGGAATATAGCCAAGTGTCCATGAAACTCCCATTTGGCTCTTCTTCTCCTCGTGTAAGTTACAATTCATCCCAAATTCGACCTATGAAGTATATGGACAAGTATATTAACCTTATAGTCCATCCAAAAAATTAGGCTTCCCATAGATTCGAGATTGCAAGAGGAAGATGACATTTAACATAGGAATTCTAGCTTGAGTGGGCCCCATAGTCTCCATGTGTCTCCATTCTCCATATCCATTTCATTTTTCACTTTCATTCATTTAATTAACTCCATTAAATAAATATGTATTCCTTCTAATGTCTAAACACCATTTATTATCTCCCTTATTAACTTCCCAATGTTTCCACCCAACCTAGGGAACTAGTAGGATTGATGGAATTTTCCTGCTATGCAATTATTTGAATGAGGACATTACATTCCTCAACCACCTTCCATCTTTTTCTCCCAAAAGCCACTGACTATTTGATTTTATGTCATTCATGGCCTACCAAGTCTAACATTGCCCATCTGTCACCTCTAGCTATGAGTCGGATAATGACACATATCTAGATTGGGGAATTAGTAAGTCTAAGCTTTTTCTCATTCTAAGCTACTCGGATGCCACCTAGGCCTCTTAAATTCTCTCTATGAGATGTATTATATATTGTATTCATATCAATGTATAATAGAGAATACAATTTACATCAATTGAGTTCTCTCTCTCATATTTCTGCTTCATTATTTCTTCTCTATCTTTTGATATCTCTGTTGCAATTCTAAGTGAGGATTACATTATATTATATCCACTATGCAAATTTTAATAACTCCCTCGTGTACTCTGAAATGCCTTTAAAATCTTCAAGGTGTAAATCCCTTGTACAAGGAAAATTTTGTTAGTAACATACCAACCTCCTACGTCCTTGATATCAACTTGAATAGTTAAAATTATCGTACACCACAACATGAATTATTTAAGACTTCCTCCAATGATAAACCCACTTATATACATGGCCAATATTACCAACCTCCTACATCCTCGATATCAACTTGAATAGTTAAAATTATCTTACACCACAACATGAATTATTCAAGACTTCCTCCAATGATAAACCCACTTATATACATGGCCAAGATAAGTGGACTAGGTCTATCAAATAATGAATTAAAACCTACTCTAAAATTGAAAAAGCACAACTTTAGTAAAAACTCATCAATCCTAAGCTATGAAAATTGTGATGCATGCATCGACCCATATAGGGTTTCCTTCAATCTTAACTCGTGGGTTTTTCTCCCAAACACCTCAAAATCTCCAACAAATTAAACAAAAACCTCAACAAGATCAACTGCCTTTTTCTAAGAAAATCCTCTATCCACTAGAGTAAAAGTCTCAAGAGGTCAACTCTCTCTTTCTAAGGGAATCCTTCTATTCTAACATATCCTAGTACTCTTAAGCATTCCTGTCATCTACATGCATAGAATTAACCATTGATTCCATGATGGGTTTTGAAACTGTCTCCATAAAGCTAGGGAATCCATCATCCTACCATACCTTCTATATTAGAACAACAAGTTTAAACTATAAAATCCACCATCTTGAATTTCTTTGGTCAAAATCAATCCAGGTTCAAGGGTGTGTTTTCTTATGATTAACTACTAACCGTCAACCATAGTCATACACTATAAATTTGTCATGCACGAAATTGAAAGAAGATGCTTTGTTAAACTAGGAACATACAAGACAACATCTATCTCAAGAACATTACCTAAAGGCATAAAAGAGGCAAATCCCAATTCGACAACTAGACAAGTGGCATCATTGCCCAAGTCCACTTGTATGCCATACTCTTGTTATTGAAGTCTATTGAACACCTTCTGAATGCTAAACTATCCACACACCACCCTACACCAAAAACAATGTTATTGAAAGGCATAATACCATCGAGAAAGTTGTCTCAAGTCTGGATACTAACTGCAAGAAACATAAATATAAATTTAATAATAATAATAATAATAATAATAATGCTAAATTAAAATTCAAAGGAGTGACACCTCTTACCTCGTGACCAATCAATGCATATAAGTACAATGTCACAAGGCTCATTGTAATCTCAATCTTATTCATTCATATCAATCATTTATCTTCCATATATATTCTTATATATTTTGCAGAAGTCTTCTTTCAATCTAGAAACAAGGATTATTTCCTAGATTTGGTATTACAGCCATCGAATTGGCCAATGTGGGTTAATTCCACGAACCCCTCATTTGTTGTTCCCTACAACTCCCAATTGCTAATTCGTACAACACTCATAATACAAGTTGCACTTTAATTTTATACATCAACAAATTATCGTATATCGTTGTCTTCAACCATATTCTCCTCCTCTTTAGCTAAATCAATCTCTAGTTTGGTCTCCCACTAGATGAAACCATCCCAAATTTTCTCAAAGTTATGAAGCTTCTTATGAGTATTGACACTCTAAACAAACACTGGCCAAGATGAAGAGAACCCATTTATTACTATGGACACCAACTCATCATCTTCCACCTTCACCTCAATAGCACTAAGCTAATCTCGAAGCTTAGTGATATCCATAAGGTAATTGGCCACTATGCCTATATCACTCATGTTTGGCAATGAGCTTGTTATTCAACACCTACTATGCCTATATCACTCATGTTTGGCAATGAGCTTGTTATTCAACACCTTGTGGGAAACATTCACACTCTCATATAGAGTGATCAAGGCATTGTACATCTCCTTCTTTGTCTTCTTCTTTGTAATGTAAGGGATTAAATGGTCCTTCACTAAATCAAGGATGATTCACTTTGTTTTGGCCATCTTATTGCATTCAAGCAAAAGCATGAACAATAATAGCAAGAAGAATTCCACAACATTGAAATCACATATGTTTTCTTCTATTAACCGAAACAAGAAAAATTTACAAAGCACACACTCAAAACAAAATTGATGAACACCTTACCCCTACCTTTCTTTTATAAACCAAGAAGGAAGAGAGATTACAAAAATAACCCATCCTCATTGGCGCCTAGAAAAGAAAAAATACTAAAAATACCTAGGTATCAACATCCAGTCCTACATGAGACCTACACCTCTCCTTGAGATCTACACTTCTCCTTGAGAGATCTGCACCCTCCTCCTATAATAGAATTTCTCATGCAAAAGGCACTTAATATAAAGCTAGAAAAGAAACTCAAAATTAGAAAAGCACTTTTATTTTAAAAATTAAAAGAGCACACTAATTTTGAACTGAACTTAAACTGTTAAAATTAGGACATCAACAATAATACTAAGAGGAAATTAATGCTAACAAACACATGAACCCTCCCACTCTTTCCTTTATTGCCCTTCTCCTATAATACTATTGTACTTCCTTTATTGTAACAGAATCCAAACTGTTGTTGAAGATTAACATTGTCAAAGCAACAAGGTAAGAAAATCTAACAATATCAAGAGAGGAAATGGTTATTAAACAACCCGACCTTTATGCTCATCTATAGCCATCCATCTCTCTTCACATGTATGCTAATCAGTCTACAAAATGTGGACTATTGGTCACTTTCAAATTTGGATTATAACAATACTTTAGAGAACATAGCTTCCACAACATGGAGGAAGAATGAAAGTCCATGACGAGATAATCAATTCCCATGAGGTAGAAGAGTTAATGAAGGAATTTCACATTTTCCCAAACTAATCGTACTATGCCCATGCTCATATACTTATGTGAGGCAAACATTCCTTGCTAAGCTCTACATGCATTTATATTCGACTTATCGAGTCAAAGGTGATGGTTGAACTTCAATTAAGGCACATTATGGAAAAGAGACAATTTTTTAGGCTAACACTTTCAAATAGAGAATCACTAAATCCCATGGCCCCTTTTCATATTCCCCTCTTGTGCTCTTTATGACCATGTTGAACCATTATATATTCTCAAAATGAACATTTACATAGCTTTAAGTGCATCGTGATATGTCTACCGCATCATCCAATGAAAGTATATTTACAACATCTGCATGCCTAGCCATTCTATAGTCAGGCCTTGCCCTTGAGATCTGCACTAGGAATCCATACAAAACATGTTTACAACATTTACATCACAATATCATTTATTTAAGCTATACTAGCTAGGCTCTCTTCATTAGAACCATGCATTTACAATTTATACACAACCTAAATAAACACTTTCGAGGGATCAAAGCTACCGTATTACATCATCCACTCAAGTTTTGCCTAAAAGTGTGAGGTGTGGGCATAGAAGGGTGTTTCTCCTCCAACAAATTACCTTTGGCACCTTTGGCATTTCCAATAATAATAATAATATGTTAGCCAAATACAAATACAAATAGAAATAAAAACATTTCTATCAATATTTTTATAATGCAAATATAAATTTATTAATAATAATTAAGAGATTTGATTCATTCTCTACACACATACTAACATGAAATTTTATCAAAATCATAAAAAATAATTATATTAAATTTATGGTCAATATTTTATTATTTATCATAAAAGATTTTCAATCCATCTATAACAAAATGATAAATCTAATTATTTTCTTCCCTAGTCCAAACTTAGTAAACTAAAATATTTTATACTCAAATAAACCAAAAAACATTACCAACATATCTCTAGCTATGAAAGATTCCAAAAAACCAAAAAACATTACCAACATATCTCTAGCTATGAAAGATTCAGTACTAAGATTGATATTAGTTTGGAATAAAACTGCCATAAATTTCTCTTAACTCAAAATCTATTCCGTAAATATCTAATTATTTTAAATTAAAAAATAAAACACCTAATTATTTTAAATTTAAAACAAAATAAAACATGAAAATGAATCTATAACGACCAAATAAAATTTATTATCTAATTATTTTAAATTAAAAAATAAAACACCTATTATTTTAAATTTAAAACAAAATAAAACATGAAAATGAAACTATAACGACCAAATAAAATTTATGTTGATAAGAGATCGTCTCACCCCCTCATGTCTGGCATCTTGGGCTGTAAAACACTTTGCTTGTTTCAAAATAAGGACCTAACGCAGCAACGCTGTCGCAAAAATTGAAAAACGAAAACACGTCTAGGAAGAGGACTAAGGAAGGGTACTAATGCCCTATCACAAAATTAAAAACTGAAACACCTCTGGGAAGAGGACTAACGCTGTCACACTAAATAAAAAACTGAAACACCCAAAGGAAGAGGACTAACGCTGTCACAAAATAAAAAACAGAACGCCTATAGGGAGAGAACTAATGCCTCTGTTAACAGAAAGGTAGGTAACGGTTACAATCGTTTCTTTGAAAAAACTGTGTAGAAATGAGAATCTTTTTTATCTTCAATAGTGTTGTTTTTGTCTTTTCTAGTTTTCTGGTTTCTTGTGTGTGAGAGAAACATGTAGAATACGTTCTTGTACTGTTCTTGTTTCTGGTAACCTAAACACTTATAATTGTCTTTTTAGTGTTTTAGAAAGAAAGAAATAGAATTCATGTTAGCAGAAGAGATGGCCTCACCCTCATCCTGAACTCTAGAGCACTTCACTTCTTTCAAACAATAAGGAACTCCGCCTTTGATTTCTGGCTAAGCAGGAAGAGGACTAACGCTGTCTCAGATTTCTGGCTAAGAAGAAGGAAGAGGACTAACAGACTTCTGGCTAAGAAGAAGTAAGATGACTAACGCTGTCTCAGCTACTAAAAGACACTGTAAGTACACCTGGCCCAAAAAAACATTGACCTAATATTTGCACACAAAATTTGATGATGAAAGACTCGAAGATTCATACCTGTGAGAGAGAAATCAGCTCGGGGATCCGGAAAACATAAGCGCTGTAGAGCAGCTGGAGTGCAAAGTCTACAGCTGGTCTGCAGCCATGGTGTGAACAGGTCTCATCTGCACATGTACACACTCCGGAGGGGGGTTCCGCGAGTTTGCCAGAATACAAATACCCCAACACAATCATCAAGGCTTCATACCCTACTCTCCATCCGTTCAACAGCTCAGTGATATCGTATTTGAACTTTGCTTGGGTTTCCCCAACGGCCTTGGCTTTGGAGAACAAGTCCCTGAAATAAGGGCTTCGCGCGCTCAGTATGCAGCGATGCAAGGAAACGACTCGCTCGTCCACCCTGATTTCGGCGTCGCTGCAATCGAATGACGAGGAGGAGAGAAGAAGGGACCGCAAGCTTTCACTGAGAATGTGTAAAGCATTCACATCTGGCGTGGACATGGACGAAGAAGAATAAGCATTGCCCGCTGTGCCTTCGCATATTCCATTTCCATTTGACAAACAGCTGCTCGGTGAACCGCTTGACTGTGCCATGGGATTGTAGTTATAGACGCTCATCAATCAATCAATCTATCAATCAAAACCGCGTTGAATGGAATTGAATCCAAAATCCAGCCCCAACTCAATCAAAAGCTCGCTGAAGTGGATCGAATTCGAATGGAATCAATCCAAATAAAGTAAGTGCCTGTGCCCATTTGTCGGCCTCCCTCCCTGTCTTGTTCGCCTAAGCAACATTAAAGGGTCGCTCGTTGACCCTATTTTTATGGGGAGAGGGCATGCTGCTGACTCAGTATGATCACACGCGGCTCCCTGCTGATTTGCCCATATTTTTAAAGCCATCATGTCATTTGGTAAGGGTGACGTGGTAATGTTTCAAATTTAAGTTTGTTATGTACTTGTATCTCCACTGGCTTTTAAGATCTTTAATTCATCGTGGAACACACCAGGATGTAGCATACATCCTCAGTGGTCAGTTAAATAAAGCATGTCGTTTAAATATTCAGAAAGGATGTCAGGTCCCCAAGTTTCGCTCTTGCTTCCGTATGGAACGTCGTTGCCCGAATTCCCCACGTGTGCGATCGGAATCATTTGGTATAAGCACGGCGAGAGCTCAGGACCGAGGACCGAGGACCAGCTGCAGAATCTGAAAGAGTTTGGCAGAGGGTCTGCAGCAGCATGTTGATCCAACCCTAGAGGCAGTTGATCAATTGTTTTAGTCGTTGGATCAACTTGCTACGGGCCGCCTTATAGTTTTTAGTTCTCGTGAACAAATGTATAAAGTGAGATTTTTTTTTTTAATTATGTGGAAGTAAAAATGTTTTGATTTTATATTAATTAGATTTTTTTTATGGTTTTTTTAAATATATACATCTATTAAAAGTGTTGAGAAGAAGCAAGCTGTATTGGAACAACTTTAGTTGGAATAGTGGTCATCTTTCTTTGTTGAAATAGTTTATCTTCCCTTTTTTTATTATGATGATATTTTTTCCTAGTAAGGTGTTGTATTGACCCTTGATAAACAATTAAGGATTCTCAAGGATCTCTACTATAACATGGGTATGTATGTTAACACTAACAAAACTAAAGTTATAATTATCAAGTCTAAGAAAAACACTTAGGCTAATTTTGATTATGACAATAACAACTTAGAGGAAGTGGCCTCATGCAAATACCTAGGAATTGATATCCATCACACACTCAATTGGAACTATAGCATTGAGAAATAAAAAAAAATTCAACCAAAACTATTAATATTTTTTTTTTCTTTTTTTTTTTCATTTTTATTGGTAAAGAATTGAATGGGCCTTCGTCCAATTACATTTGTTACAAAAAAACCAGCTTCGTAGAATCTAGAATTCTCTTTTCCATATCAAGGAATAGGATTCATCAAGCTAGGACCATCATTCAAGCTTATCATTACTGTAGAAAGTAGGCATCCCTAATTGGCTTTGTAATCTGCGATCTTAATTAAATCTCGAAGAATGTGATAAGAAGTAATTGAAACACAATCAATTAAAATGAAGTGCAGCCTTTGCATGGTAACATTCAAACTTGAATTGTTGAACTTTGAATCAGAATTTAAAGCTTTTATGATGATTTCATAATCTCCAAAAATTTGACTATTGTAGTGTCCCGCTGCCTTTGCAAGTTGACAAGCTTTTAGAAGGGCATATAATTTTGCTTGGTAATTTGAAAGATGTCCTACTCCCTAGCTTAAACTTGTTTCTAGCATTCCACCAAGGTAATAGATCAAACCCCCTGCTACATCTTTCTTGGGATTTCCTTTTGACGCTCCATCGAAGAAGATTGAGACTTTATTTTTCAATTGCCACCATTCTGAAAATTTCTTCTCTGAAATTCTAATCTGTCAATTTGGTTTAATAACTGGCTTGCTCGAGCCCAACTGAACTTTATTCTCTTGCCTCGATCCCAACCATTTATGCTCAGCTTCTAATTTGATTTCTTCTAGTTAAGTATATCCCACTGCTTCCAAAAGAAAAGCATTGGCTTTTAAAGCTACAATTTCAGGCTTTGAAACTTTACTATTGAAAATCAGATCATTTCTTGCGAGCCAAATTTTCCACCATACAAATTTGGGAATGGCTTGCCATATTTTTCTCCATGCTAAACTGATTGAAGAGTCTGGATACCTTGACTGCGAGCTTTTAAAAAGAATGATAGGGTCAGAATTTAGAGGAGCATACGAAGGCAACCCATGCATAAAATGATCCCAAACTTCCTGAGCAAAATAACACCCAACAAAGATATGAGGTGAAGTCTCAGCAGACTGAAGGCAGAAGCTGCATCTATAAGGATCAAAGAAGCCTCACTTTAATAAATTTTCATCGGTTAAGACTTTCTGGTGCATAATGGTCCAAGTAAAAAAACTACTTTTGGAACGCTGGGTGAATTCCGAACCATCTTTCAACAGGATGTGTCTAGAGAGCCAAAGGAGGGAAGAATAGAGGCCGACGATTTCTACAAAATCTTGAACCCTTCAGCAGCAGAGTAAACACCCACAGGTCCCCATCCCCATGTATCCTTGCAAGAAATATGAATTAGAGCCATGCCAGTTATTTTCTTCACCAATGAATTCTGCTGAGTATGCAAAAGAGGAGCACGATCTAGCATTTTGGGAAAGGACCACGCCTCCTAATTTCCCTTGCGATCCCAGGAGATGAAATCAGATAAATGATGGAGAGCTTTATTAACTAACCAACTCATCAGCCCATTCAAAGTTACATCTGAATTTAGAGGAGCATTCCTTAGAATTTTATCTTCCCACATAAACGTCTATCTACCATTTCTTGGAATTCTTTATAAATCCTGAGAAAAAAATTCCATACATCTTCTACATAAATTCCAGATATTAGAGCCTTTTGGAGTATTTTCCAATTGAAAGTTTCTTAGAGTTCCTCCATGAAGATATTTTTCCAGAAAATTTGGCTCACTAGGTTCTTTTTATTAGAGAACAACTACCATAGCAATTTTCCTCCCATAGCTAAATTGGACAATCCTGGATCTCTGATTTGCAACCCTCCTTCAAGCACAGACCTTTTTACAATTTTCCATTTAACCATATGCATACGGTTTTGATTTTTTTCCCACCTCTCCAAAGAAAGTCTCTGAGCAACTTAGATATCTGATCCGTGATCTTTTTTGGAGCCAAGAGAAGAGATGACTGGTAGATAAGAAGGGCTGAGAGAATAGACTTTATCAAGATGAGTTTTCCTACCTTCGTCAGCCTGTGGCCACCCCACGAAGCAATCTTAGCTTTTAATTTGCCATGATATCCAGCCAGAGTGAAGGGTTGTTTTTCCCCAGGGTTAATGAAAGACCCAAGTATTTAACCTTGTCCCAAGAAGCAAACCCTTCAAAGCCCAAAATCTGAGAAATTTTTGCTATTGTTGATTCATCCACATTCCAACAATACACAACACTCTTTCTAATATTAATAAGTGCTCCTGAAATGATGCAGAATTGATTCATAATGTCTGAAAAACTCTTGCCATGTTTAAAGAAGCCCCACCCAAAAGCAAAGTATCATCACAAATAGGGCATGGTTAATAGGTTCTACTCCAACTGATGAAGTTATGCCCGGGATGATCCCAACATTTTTCCCCGCTATTAAGATTCTACTTAAAGAATCAACTATAAGAATATACAGAAACAATAAAAGAGGACATCCCTGGCGAATACCCCTGGTTGCTTGAAAGAAGTTTGTTGGTATGCCATTTACTAATGGTGCTATCCAAGGTTTATCAATGCATGCTTTAATCAAATTTATAAAAGGCAGGGATAAAGCCAAAAGAATGAAGAACTGAGTATAGAAAGGAAAACTTTACCGTGTTGAATGCATTTGCCATGTCAAGTTTGATTAGCATGCCCTTCTCCTTCCTTCGAAAGCTTGAATGCATGGCTTCCTCTACTTGAATTACATTATCCAAAATATGCCTCCCTTTGACAAACAAACCTTGAAAAGGTGAAATCAACTTCCCAAGCAGAGGTTTGATCCTGTTAGCTAAGAGTTTAGAGAATATTTTATAAGATGCATTACATAGCGAAATAGGTCTGATTCGATCAAAAGAAGAAGGGTTAACTTCTTTAGGAATTAAAGCGAGGAATGTGGAATTTGTGCATCCACCAACTTTGGCTTATAAATGAAAAGCTTTTAACATCCGGAGAAGATCTTTCTTGATAACTTTCCAACAAACTCGGTAAAAGTGAAAGGAAAAACCGTCAGGGCCTGGGGCTTTATCCGACTCCATATCCCATATAACATCAATAATTTCTTGTTCTGCAAAAATATTCATTAACTCAACATTTTCTTCCTCACTCACCATGCAAGGGATGTTGGACAGGAAATCAACTGTTAAATCTGAGTCTATGCAGCCATCTTCACTAAAAATATTCTGGAAATGAGCTTCAGCTACTTGTTTTATTTGAGTAATTCCTTTAAAATATTCACCAGATAGAGAAGAAATTTCTGAAATGTGATTTTGGGATATTCTGGCTCTACACTGCTTGTGGAAAAAAGAAGTATTATGATCTCCAGCTTGCAACCAAGTACTCCTTGACTTCAATCTCCACTGTTCTTCTTCTCTCCTAATATCTCTAAAGGAGCTAAACTGTGCTCTTTGTTGTTTTTCCAATAGATTAGGGGTGATTTCTGAATCGTCCATTTCCATTTGAATTTCCTCCAACTTCCCCAGGGTTTCTTTCCTGTCACTTATTGGATTTTTTTGAGAGAGATTAACCCAGTTCTTCAACACAACTTTTGTATTTCTAAGCTTTCTTTCCCATACAAAATTCAGCGATCCTACAATAGGAATATCCCAAGCCATTGAAATAGTGCTCATAAAACCTTCTTGTTCTTTCCACAATGGACTGAACCAGAAGGGAATGGGTCCCAAGTCCTCTTCATCTTCTATTAGGAGCATGATCGTCTTATGATATGAAGTAAGCTTGGCCAATATGCTGGACGAAATTATTTGTTTTCCCCATCAACAATGAACCCTGAACTAAAAAGCGATCTAGCCTGGCAAAAATGTTTGTTGCACCAGCTCAATTATTTGTCCACGTGAATCTTCCTTTTTTAGTCTTAAAGTCAATTAGCTCCCATGTTAGAATAATATTTTCCACTGAATTAAGCATGGGATCTCTCCCACTATTGCCTCTTTTTTTCTCTTTAGCATCCAGTATTATGTTTAAGTCGCCAGCCACGAGAATATTGGAGAATGAATTAGCAGATAGGAAAGCTTACAGAGAATTCCAACATTCTTGTTTTTCTTGATAGTTGACTAGTACATATAGATTAAAAAGGGCGAGAGTAGTCTTACTTTGAGAGTGCTGAAGTTCAGTGTATATCCAATGCTGCGTTGCATGAGAGCTGATCAGAGAAAAAATATTCTCTGGCCACAAGGTTGTGATTCCACCAGCCGTACCTCTAGCACTCACAACCTTTCCTACATTCGTTTTCCAATACTTATTGCTTAAGAATAGGAGGAAAACCTCTTCAATTTTGGTCTCTTGGAGCAGAAAATAATCGGAGAAGCCATTCTTAATAGATCTTTAACAGCTTCCACTTTCGATGGATTTTCGAGCCCTCTGCAGTTCCAAGAGACGATATTCATTATTTATTATTGACATAAGGAGGAGGGCCTCCTTTTGAAGGTCTAGTCTTGGAGTTCCTGAAAATTGACATTTCGATTATAGCTTGGATTCCTTACATATTCAACCTTTCTGCTTCTTCCTCCCTAACTTTCTTATGAGATTTGTTCCTTTTTTTTAGGACCTCTCAATAGATTCTTCATCAGATGAACTCAGATCAACCATTGGTTTCTTTTTTTTTTGTCATTTCTGCATATGTAGGAGAAAGACCATCAACATGAGGACCCTGGTTTGTCTCAATTATTTCTTTATTTTCTTCTCGACTCTGATCTTGTGATTGAGGAAGTTCTCCCTCTTCAAGAGTTGTAGGAACTTGTTCTTCAGGAATACTCAGAACTTCGAAGTTGTTTTGTGTTATTATTTCCTTCATTGCTACTTCATTTTCCTTGGGTTTGGGGTTACTACTCGACTCTGTTAACCCAAAAATCCCCCACTCAGCTCTCAATGGCCTACACCACCTAAGGACACCATCTCATGACCCTCATATCACTCCATTAGACCCCCACGCCCTCAAAATAGCTAAAGGATGAAGAAAAGGGCTTAAAAACCCCAAAAAGGAGCCCAAAATAGTCTCCTATGAGCTAAAACCCCCAAAAAGGGGCTAAAACCCTAAAAGGAGCTAAAGTTAGGGCGGAAGGGGCTAAAAGCCCAAAAAAAGGGGCTAAAGCCCTGACCAAGGGCTTAAGACCCTAAAACCCCTTGAAAAAGCTATAAAAGGAGGGTGGGGGGTCACTCTTAAACAACTTCTCCCTTGCATATTGTTATGCTGCCTGTGGATGCCTGGAGATCTTTGCCTCTCAAGTCACCCACACTCCCTCTCCTCCATTTCCATTGAGCCATTGCTCCCCCATCCAAGAGAGGTGTGTCCACAAGCTAGGGCATGGTGGCCCATTTCCACCCAAGAGAAGGTATAACCATATTTCATGTTTTGTTTCTTAGTTTCTTAGTTTTCTTTGCTTTCTAACCCTTATTTCATTTGCAAGTTTTAGATCTAACATTGTTTTGCAGGTGTTTCAATCTATTGTAGCTTAGGATTTATTTGCAGGTCTTTGGAGGCAGAACCCTAACCCTTGTGTGTAGAGGGGTTCATCGTTGCTTCTATCTCCTTCATGTTCTTAGCTTAGTTTATTGTTCTATTTATTTACCTTACGTTTTATTTTCTGCATTTACCCACCAGCGGGAACCTACCCTTCTGCCTATAGGGCAGAAGGGAGCCATTCCTGCCCCTGTAGTAGGGAGAAATCCCTGCTACAAAACTGGCGACCATACCATGTCGATCCCAGAGGATCCCTGGTCCAAATTTTTAAATATTTTGCCTTAGTTTTAAAAAAAAAATCTATTAAATCCATCTTAAATTCAGTTTATTTCTTGTTTTCAGTACTGCCAAATCCTTTGCTAGGCAAAACCGAGTCAGATTGGCCACAGCACAAGTTCCTGTAGGCCAAATCTGACTCTGTCTCACAAAAAACCCCACATCCAGAGCAGGGCACTCTTATCGGGGCCAAAAGTGAGACTGGGGCGCACTTAATGGGCAAATAGGTGCGCCCAGGGCGCACTTAATCCCATGATAAGTGCAACTTCAACCCAGAAACTCAGTTTGCGACTGCTTCTGCATTCTGTGAGACCCCCTCGCCAGTTTCTAAAAAAATCTTGTGGCCCCCTCGCCATATTTTATCAGAATGTGCAGCCTGTCAAACAAAACTTCAATTTTAGTTTAATAACACTTAAATTTCAATTTTACACTAGTACAAGTGATCAATTTTGCCACGGCAAAACGTGGCAATATCCACAGAAAAGCATGGATATTGTGGCAATATCCATGGAAAAGCGTGGATATTGCCACGTCTAAGTGTTTTTTTTCCCGTGGAAACAATTCCGTCGCAATAGAGACGACCCCTAATTTGCGTCACAAGAGCGACAATGTTCTATATTTCGTTAGATGTCTAAGCCGTCTCTATATCCACGCCTAGCCGTCTCTGTATCCACGCCTGTTCGTCGCTGTATCCACGCCGGGCCGTTGCTGTATCCACGTCGGGCCGTCGCTGTATCCATGGCTGTGAAATTTTAAAAAAAATTGCCGTCGCTGTATCCACGACTATAACTGTTTAAAAAAAAATACAAATGCCATAAGACCAATTCCATGTGGAAGTAGGTCATAATCCTTACATAATTAGTATACCCCCCTCACATGCATACA